>CAUYPO010106150.1:0-15601 GCA_963574435.1 Cheirogaleus major
ATGGACGTCACCGGATATATATTTCACAGGGATCTAATTTTAGTTCTGAACTGGGGCTGAAGGTCAGTCACCTAAATCTGATAGTTCTCAACTTTTGCCCTCTATATACAGCGCATGCACACGTGTGTGTGTGTGTGTGTGTGAGAGAGAGAGAAAGAGAAAGAGAGAGGGAAAGAGCACACGTGCACACATTCATGTGCAAGATGGGGGTATTAAATTCTAAAATAAGCTTACTATAATTACAGTTGGAACAATGTTGTCAGTTCCAGAAGACAGACCTGTTCAAAAACTGTATTTTACAAAAATACTAAATAGTTAATGACTTATTGCCAGAATTTAAAAATGTACTTTTTTTTATTTCAGCATATTATGGGGGCACAAATATTACAGTTACATATATTGCCCATGCTCCCCCTCCCCCCTCGAATAAAGGTTAGTGAGAGAGAGGATTCTGGGGGTCAGATTGGAAATTCTTTATAAAAAAACTAAAGAGATTTTCTAAATAAATACTCATGCAGCTGGGCCCATGTACATTTAGCTTAATATTATATATATAATATAATATATATATAAAATCTTTTAGGTTTTTCCTACTTGTAGTATGGGAGGCAATGGTAATTCTCACTTTTGATTTAATGGATATTGTCTCTGTGAATGAGGTTTATCTCATTTCTTAAATTTCATTTCTAATTTCCCTTCCTATACATGTACATTTTTCAGTAATACAATCCTTAATATGTTTTATACCATAGTGATCTGCAAAAAAAAAAAAAACGGAAAAGAGAGTTCTGAGTAACAATAATTAAATAAGTTTGGCTCAATTTTCTTTGCTAATTAGCAATCCTGAGAAAGAGAAGTTACATCATCAAGAGTTCATTAACAGATGGAAAAGACAGCTTTGGTGTCAATGAAAGCTCATAAAACCAATCAGCTGCCCTTCCATTCTTGCCTAATGGCAGAAATCATATGTCAAAACTTTTTCTCTTCAAACACAGAACCAGCCAACTCTGCTTCTCTTACTACCTAAGAGCCTATATTTTTCGAAAAGCCCTTGTCTCCACTGCCTACGTGAAATGTATTTTAGCCTTTCAAGTCAACATATTGGCAGATACAGAAGTATCTTCATTTGTTTCATATTAGAATTCACCAAATGAGAGAATATTAACTCATTTAATCTTTAGTGAGTTCTTGGCATGAGCTATAGTCTGATTATGTAGTATTACGTAGTATACTAACAAGGCTGGAAGATGGACATTGTTACAACATATTCCTCTTATCTTGGTGGATGATATAAATCCTGGTCCCAGAGTCATCCCTTTGCCTTTTTCAATGTATCAAGGTCTTTCCTATACACAACCTCTTTGGAGTTTCCTTATTTTGTCTCCAATGCCATCTACCCCACAACACTCAACTACTCACTCTGAACTACTACCTCTATTTTTGAATCCCTGGTTCTCAGCTCAAGTCACTTAGCATGTGTAAAAGATAGTGATGAAGGTATTTGGAGATGGGGCTTTTGGGAGGTAATTAGGGTTAGATGAAGTCATGAGGGTAAGGCCCTGGTCAGGTGGAATTAGTGCCTCTATAAGAAGAGACACCAAAGAGCTTGCTAGTTTTCTCTCCATGTAAATGCACACAAAGTGGTCATGTGAGCACACAGTGAGATGGCAGCCAATCACAAGCTAAGAGAAGAGGTCTCAGAATGAAACCTACCTTAATAGCACCTCAATCTTAGACCCAGCCTTCAGAACCATGAGAAATAATTTGTTCTTTAAACCACTCAGTCTGTGGTATTTTATTATGACAGCCTGAGGAGAGTAAGACAGCTGAGAACAAAGAAAAGAAAGGAAGAAAAGAAAGAAAAGAAGGAAGTTGTCTCACTGAGATAGCTGTGTGATTGATTTTAGAGGTCTTCAGAGGCATTAAAATACACTAGCGGTATAGCAGAAAAAGCACAGAAGTGAAATATTTGGGCTCTAGTCCCTAATTCCATTATTTTCTGAACTTGGATCTAGACCAATTCAATCTCTCTGAAATCAAATATCCTCGTCTATAAAATAGAAATCTATCCATCTCATAGGTTTTCAGTATTATTTAGTATGGACAGCATCTGAGAAAACATATTATAAAGTATACAGCATCTTATATGTTATTTAATTGAAACAGTACAATTGAAGTAAAGAAAGTACCTGGATTCAAATACTAGTTTTGCCCCTGTGGCTATGTAATCTTGGGTAAATTTCTTGAAATCACTTGAGCCTCATTTCCTTAACTCTAAAAACAGGGTAACAACTAGAGATTATAAATGTGATATGAGATGATACATTAAAAAACCTCTAGCAGAGTGCTTGGGGTAGAGTAGGAAGCTAGTGCACATCATAAAGATGGTCAGAGGGACAAACAGATCAGGAAACATTAACAGGCACACTCTATACAGGCAAAATACGGTTATGAAGGTTTCATCTGTATTTACCTTTTAATGGCAAAGCCACTTAAGACAGGGAAGTGGTGATGTTATAAAAATAAAACTGCAATTTTGTATTAAAGCTATAGATTGTTTAGTGTCCATTTAGATACTACAGTGTCCATTACTGAGTACCTGCGTACCAGTCCCTATATAGGTATACAACTGAAAATGTTCCCAATGTAAAATTCAAGCAAATTATTCAAGAGAAATACATTCTAATTAAGTGACAAGATGTCTATTTTGGGTTAGTGAGCTATAAAAGAACATGACAAGTAGTTTATAATGTTAGGGAGAATAAACATATGTAAAATGGGCTGGGTGCAGTGGCTCATGCCTATAATCCTAGCATGCTGGGAGGCCAATGTAGGAAGATTGCTTGAGCTCAGGAGTTCAAGACCAGCCTGAGCAAGAATAAGACCCCATCGACCCCATCTGTACTAAAAATAGAAAAATTAGTTGGGTGTGGTAGCGTGTGCCTGTAGTCCCAGTTATTCAGAGGCTGAGGCAGAAGGATCACTGAGACCAGGAGTTTGAGGCTGCAGTGAGCTATGATGATGCCACTGCACTCTGCTCAGGGTGACAGAGCAAGACTCTGTCTTAAAAAAAAAAAAAAAAATCAACAACAACAAAAAATCATACATTCAATGAATAAGAACTGTTAAATTTTAATATATAACAATTTAAGCTGTGTATTAAAGAATTGAAGGAATAAACTATAGGGAAGTTAGCTAGACAAAGCTTCTTGATAAATATGTTGGGCAGTGAGTGGGGAAAAAAATAGAGACTGGCAGAAAAAGGGAAGACAAGCCAAATGACAGACATGAACAGAGGAAGAGAAGAGTATATGTAAACCAGGAGAATCAACCAAAGCAGACATAGAGTTCATATAAGTAAAGGCTTTTTAACAATTAGAGTTACCTTAAAAAAGCATTGTGCCTGCTGTAAGCTTCCCATAATTCAAAGTATTCAGTCAGAGTATAATGATCCTTAGTGCAGCATTCCTTAGAAGGAATCACTGTAATGGAAGATATTGTGGGCTCCCTACTACACTGTGAGATCCTTGATGATAAGCCCTGCAAAGACGATCACTGAAGTCAGAAAAGGAGACAAAGGGCCTGGTTTGAGTTCTAGCAGTTCCATTTGTAAACTTTGACTTTGAGTAAGTCAACCATTCAGTTTTTCATCGATAAATGGAGGAGTTGGGAACAATGGAAATGTGTAGTCAGCCAAAGACTTTCAGGTCCCTAAGAGTTTTCCACTGATTGAAGATGTACAAATTCTCCATTTTCCTGAGCATATGATCACAATTTGTAATGGAAGACATGGGCCAACTGTCAAGGAAAAGAAATCTTATATTTTTGGGCAAAAAACAAAACAAAAAAGCATCAATCTAAGCCATCTAAAAATAATCTGCAATAGGCCTAAATCCTATAGGTCAAATACTACACTTCCTATGGGAAAAGCTAATGTAGATATCTTTACTAATTATTCTATTCAGTCACTTACACTGGAAAACATGCTCTTCTGTGTCCTGTCAATGCTGATAATTAGTTTGATGTCAAAGCTTTGTTTATGCTCTACATCAAATCTTAAATTTTGGATGCCTAAAATCAGAAAATGAATAGAATCGATTCATAAGCTACACAACAGGTCAATCCAATTATTAATGAACGGCAGTATGGTGTAGCACCTAGGTCATGGAACCAGATTGACTAGGCTTCAATCAAGGCCTCTCACTTCAGTAGGTTACGCAAGTAATTACTCTGTGTGCCCTTGTTTCCTCATCTGCAAAATAAGCAAAATAATAGTACCTACTTTATAGCTTTGTTATGAGGATTAAATATGTTAATACCCATACAGTACCTGGAATGGTGATAGGTATACATAAGTTATCCACTAGCAATTTTTAAAAATAGCTTTGAGACATAAATCATATATCATAAAATTCAACCTGTTAAATGTATATAATTCACTGGTTTTTACTATATTCACATTTGTGCAACCATCATGACTATCTAATTTTAGAACATTTTCATCTCCCCTAAAAGAAATACCTATTAGCAATAACTCTTGATTTCCCTCTTCCCCCATCTCTGACAACCATTAATCTTCTTTCTGTCACCATGGATCTAAACTTTTCATGTTAATGAAATCACACCTTATGTAGCCTTTTGTGTCTGGCTTCTATCACTTAGCATGATGTTTTCAAGGTTCATCCATGTTCTAGCATGTTTCAGTTAACTTTATTCCTTTTTATGGTCAAATAATATTTCATTGTAGAGATATAATGCATTATGATTACCCATTCACCAGTTGGACATTTGGGTTGTTTCCACCTTTTGTCTATTATGAATAATGCTGCTGTGAACGTATGTGTAAAAGTTTTTATGTGGACATATGTCTCCACTTCTTTTGGGTAGGCACCTAGGAATGCAACTGCTGGGTCATATGGTAACTATATTTAACCTTCTGAGGAACTGCCAGACTGTTTTCCAAAGTGGCTACACCATTTTACTTTCCCAATGGCAGTCCACATTCTTGTCAACACTAGTTATTATCTAGTCAACACTTGTTTTTGTTCTAGCCATCTTAGTGGGGATGAACTTGTAATTTATTGTAGTTTTGATTTGTATCTCCCTGACAGCTAATGATGTCAAGTATCTTTTCATGTTTACTGGCCACTTGTATATCTTCTTTGGAAACGTCTATTCAAATCCTTTTGCCCATTTTAAAACCGCATTACCTTTTTCTTATTGAGTTGTAAGAATTCTTTATATAGTCTAGATATAAATCTCTTATCAGACATATAATTTGCAAATATCTCCTGCCAGTCTGTGGGTTGTCTTTTTACTTTCTTAATAGTATTCTTTGAAGCACAAAAATGTTTAACTTTGATGAAGTCCAATTTATCTATTTTTTTCTTTTGTTGCTCATGCTTTGGGGGTTATCTCTAAGAATCCACTGCCAAATCCAGGGACAAGATTTACCTCTTGTTTCTTCTAAGAGTTTTATGGCTTTAGCTCTTACATCTGGGTCTTTGATCCATTTTGAGTTAATGTCTGTATATGATATAAGTTAACGATCCAATTACATTATTTTACATATGGCTACCTAAGTGTTACAGTACCATTTGTTAATATCTATATTTATCCTCATGCCAGTACCAACTGTCTTGATTACTGTTGCTTTGTAGTAATTTTGCAAACTGGAATTGTGAGTCCTCTGGGTTTGTTCTTCTTTTCAAGATTATTTTGGCTATTCTGGGCCTGTTACAATTTCACATGAATTTCAGAACTACCTTGTCAATTTCTACAAAGAAGTCACCTGGGGCTCTAAAAGGAATTGTGCTGAACCTGTAAATCAATGTAGGGAGTACTGACATTTCAGCAATAGTTAAGTCTTCTAATCCATGAATGTGGGATGGTTTTTCTTCTTTAATTTTGTTCAACAATGTTTTGGAATTCTCAGAGTACAAGTCTGAGTTATGTCCTTAGTCATTGCTCTAGGACTCAGCATATACATTTTATTAGAATCAGCTCCAGATTTATACTAATGTAATTCCAGTAAGATACAGAAACAGTCATATAGTGCTACTCCCTTCTCCCTCTTATTGGGTTATTATATATATCTATAAATGCTGCAAATGCAACAGTACATTATAATTAATACTTTGTAAAATTTTGTCTTTCAAAGAAGCTGAGAGAAGAAAAGAGAACAAATATATACTAATGGTTTTTGTTATATTAGCTTTCTTATTTATCATTTCTCATTCTCCTGATTTGTTCTTGGGGATTCTAGTTACCATCTGGAGTCATTTCCTTAGCCCAATACAGCTTTGTCCCATTTTCCTTTGTGCTGTTTTTGGCAAATATATTTCTGCCTGTTAGTGACTGATCAGTATATTACATACATATTGTTTTATACAAATGCTTTAAAAAAAGAGAGAGAGAGATGAGGGCTCACTCTGTTGTCCAGGCTGGAATCATAGATCTCTGCAGCCTTGAACTCCTGGGCTCAAGCAATGTCCCTGCCTAAGCAGGGGCTTGCTGAGGATTGCCATTGTCCAGAGTAGCTGGGACTAGAGGCACAAGCTACTGTACTTGGCACAAATACTTTTAAAATCAATTAAGAGAAGAAGGGAGAAGAATATAGACTTATATTGATCTTTTTTTTTTGACACAGGGTCTCAACTCTGTCACCTGGGCTAGAGTGCAGTGGCTTTATCATAGCATACAGCAACCTCAAACTCCTGACCTCCAGTGATCCTCCTGCCTCAGCCTCTTGAGTAGCTGGGACTACAGGCACATGCTACAATGTCCAACTAATTTTTCTATTTTTAGTAAAGAGATGGGGTCTCGCTCTTGCTCAGGCTGGTCTCGAATGCCTGAGCTCAAGCAGTCTTCCCGCCTCAGCCTCCCAGATTGCTAGGATTACAGGCATGAACCATACACTGACTTTTATAATTACATAATTACCTTTCCAGTGCTCTTTATTTCTTCATGTAGATCCAAATTGCCATTTGAGGTCATTTGCTTTCAGTCTGAAGAACATGTTTTAGTACTTCTTGTAAGATGGGTCAGCTGACAACAAATTTTTTTCAGTTGTTGTTTATCTGGAAATGTCTTTAACTCCCCTGCATTGTTAAATGCAGCTTTGCTGGACACAGAATTCTTGGTTGAGGTTTTTTCCTCTAAGCACTTTGAATGTTAACCCACTAGCCTACATTTCTGATGAGAAGTCAGGTGTGAATCCCTTGTAAGTGACAAGGCATTTTTCTCTTGCTACTTTCAAGATTTCCTCCTCTTTGGCTTTTAGCATTTTTACTACGATGTATCTACTTGTGGATCTCTGAGTTTACTAGACTTCCTGGATATGTAGGTTTCCAATAAATTTGGAAAGTTTTCAGCCATTATTTCTTCAAATATTTTTTCTTCTCCTTTTTCTCCTCTCTTTCTGGTACTCCCATTACATGTACGTTGGTGTGTAAATGTTGCCCCACATTTCTGAGGCTCCCTTCATTTTTCTTTATTCTTTTTTCTCTCTGTTCTTTGCCTTGTATACTCTCTATTGATCTATCTTCAACTTTGCTTATTATTTCTTCTGCCAGTGCAAATCGACTTTTAACACCTTTTGTGAATTTTTATTTCGCTTATTGTACTTTACTCATCAAATACAGAATTTCTAACTAGTTCTTTTAAAAAATAATTTCTATCTCTGTATTAATATTCTCCATTTGATGTGACATTGTCATCATACCTTTCATTACTTCTTTAATCATGGTTTCCTTCAGTTCTCTGAACATATTTATAATGGCTACTTTGAAGTCTTTGCCTGTTAAATCCAACATCTGGTCACTCATACAGGCATTTCTGTTGCCTGCTTTTTGCCCTGTGCTTGGGTCATTCTTTCCTGTTTCTTTGCATGTCTTATAATTTTTTCTTTTTGGAAACTGGATATTTTATATAATATATTATAGCAACTCTAGGGACTGATTTTCCCTCTTTCAGCTACACTTACTCAGAATTTAGCCTCAGCAACAGGTAGCTGGAAGCTGCATGAGAATTGCAAACATTCTGTCGTCCTGGGAAAATAACCCATCAAATGAGAGGTGGGGGTGGGGGGAGAGCCCTGTGCGCTTCACTGCACCAGTCTGGAGGACAGTTTCTATCTTACTTAGCTAAGAGGAGGAAGGGGCAGGTCTCAGTTCAAAGCACAGACTTACATTTTTCTTATTGAGTTTTAGATTTTCTCAAATAAATATTTCTTCATTGACTGTATGTTCTTGAGACTATTTCCAATGACTTTAAATGGTTGCTTTTTAAAATAATTTTTACCAGTTTCATTAGGTATATCCTTGGGACTATTTCTAGTGACTTTAAGTGGTTGCTTTTTAAAATAAGTCTTACAAGTTTCATTAAGGAGTGAATCTGCAGAGCTCCTCACACTGTCATGGCTGGAAGAGGAACTTCTTGATGAAATTTTTACATGAGAAAATGTACCTGAAACTCTAAAGGACCAATCAAAGATACTACTCTTATCATTCCAGACAGAAATCCTAAAAAGTGATTCAAAGATCTCATATGGACTGCCTCACCTATGGCTTACTAAGTCAGAAGGGATGTTTCATCCTTTCTCTCTAGATTTCAATACCTTGGCAAAATATCTAAAAGTTGAATTTGGAATGAAGTTTAAATTGTTTTATCTGAACTACTGTGAGGCATTCATCCTGCCCTATGATTTATCTCAGCTCTTCTAAGTCAAGTTGCATGCCAGATTCCCACTGGATAGGTACTTTAAAAAATAAAAGTTTTAGATATACTTTTGGTTGTATGAATACGTTTTAAAGAGATCAAGATACTGAAAATCATCTTTGAAGCTATTGGTTTCTAAGTAAGAACTGTACGTGCACCATGTGTCAAAATATTCCCTCAAGTGAAGACATCAAATCAATCTTGGCACATTTCCTTGGGGAAATTTAATATAGAAATTTACTCATTCATCTTCTATAGTCCACAATGGCAATCCTCAGCAAGTGCCAAACCAAACACCACAAACAGCCAAGTTAGGAACCAAGGCCTAACACAGGGCCAGGCACCTAGTTATTATTTAAAAAAAAAAAAAAATGGATTACAGAGATCTCTAATATGCCAAGTATATCCAAGTCTGAGGGAAAAAAGTGAAAAGTATTTTAAATGGCAGAATGGACTTTTGTGTTTATATACATTTATTTCACTTCATATATTGGTTCTGCAAGTAATACTATCCCAAACCTAATAACATTTTTATGCTCCCCTAAAAGGAATATGTAAGGTAATCAAAACGATCAATTTCAGAGAAAATATATAATCTGAAAAAAGAAAATATTGCTCTTTGCTTATGTCTCCAATCACACTATTATAAAAGAATATAAAACATACTATGCATTTAAGAATATAATTATCATATTCTTAGACCATTATAATCTATTAGAAAAGCTTAAAATACAGAAAAGAGAAAGAATAGCATCCACAGAAATATCAAGGTAGCCACCATTAGGTGAATTTCTTTGTAGTCATTTTTCTTTGTATAGTTTTTATCAGTTTTACCTGGTATATACACACTTTTGTATTTTGCTTTTTCAATGAACAACATGAGATGTGCTTGAGATTCAGCTGTATTGCTAAGAGAATGTAAAACACAAAACCAAACAATGTGTACAAGTCACAGGAATTTTGGCCTCCATTCAATCTCCAAGTTCCCTTCATTCATTTAACAGGTGTTTATTGTAGGTGCCTATTTTGTGCCACATGCGGGGGGGAGGGGGGCTGAAAATACAAAAATAAGTAAGCAAGAGTTCTCAAAGAGAACCCTCTCAAAGAGAATCCTCAAAGAGCTCACAAACTCAACTTGGCAATTATCCTGTGGTTTCACAGAAATACAGGCTTACTGTGTGAGTTTGAAAGTAATGAAATAACTTTGAAATCTGGCTACTTTTAACTTCACTCTTTTGAGGAAAATTCCTATATACACAAAGATTTATCTCAGACAACAACTGAAGTTTTCCACATTTGATAAAGTTGTACTATTATCTTATAGGTGAAAGAACTAAAATTATTTTGCTCATTTTATGATATCTTTTTCAAAACGTATTGCAATTAGTACTCTTTATTGGTTGTGAGGTAAGTTTTGTTTTAAAATCAATGTAACAGCTCTCATTTCCTCAAGATGTGACTTGTCAGAGTATTCATCATATTCCCCCACCCATCCTACATATCTGCATGATATATTTGTTTATATGCTGGTAGATAATCACAGCCTACCAAATTTACGTAGAGGATGTAAAGCACATGCTCCAATAAGCACAGGTGGTATATCCAAATATACAATGATCCTCATGCACCTGGAACTATTTGCATTATATGCACAAACATTAGCTGTTATACCTGGCTGCTTTGTTAGAAAAATCTAAGTACTCCTAGTTGGGAATTTCCTTTGCTATTCTTCCAATTTAAGTTTGGTTGCCTAAATGGTTTCTCGAGGTATGAAATAAAACAAGGTACTGAATCATAATTTCAAGCCTTCTGAAATATACCTGAAATGGTAGTAAGAGGGAGCTACGAGCAGTGAAAGAACTGCACATAATAGTCAGAAAATCTGTTCTCTTTATTTTTTTGTTTTTTTGAGATACAGTCTTGCTCTGGCACCCAGGCTAGAGTGCTGTGGCGTCACCATAACTCACTGCAACCTCACACTCCTTGGCTTAAGCAATCCTCCTGCCTCAGCCTCCCAAGTAGCTGAGACTACAGGTACGCACCACCATGCCTGGCTAATTTTTTCTCTTTTTTGTAGAAATGGGGTCTCACCTTTGCTCAGGCTGGTCTCGAACTCCTGACCTCAAGCAATCCTCCTGCCTCGGCCTCCCAGAGTGCTAAGATTACAGGCATGAGCTATGGCACCCGGCCCAGAAAAATCTGTTTTCTATATGAGGCTCTACCACTTACTACAGGTATGTTAGCAAGCTGTCATTCATGTGAGCCTCAGTTTTCTTATCCATAAAATAGAAATGGTGATATTCTTACCATATTTACAGCAGTACTGGTGAGAAGCAAATCTTTGTAAAAATGCAAAACACTACATACATGTCTGGAATTAGGTCTAAAGATCATTAATTTATAACAATCTCCTAAAAGGCACAGTATAACCAAGTTTTATTTTTTAAAGGGCACTGTTTCTTTACACTTGCTTCTAAGTTGTCACAAAGGTTTTTATATAAGGTGCTGTGTTTTTTAAAGATAGCACCATAGTTTATCTAAAAGTTTTAGATAAACAGCAGCTCTTACTAAATAGTTGCTGGCAGAGGGCTCCAGAGACAGGTTTAGGAAAGAGATCTTGGGCAGCAAAAACAAATTGGGTTGTAATTTGAGTTTCTTTTATTTTCAGATTGGGTTTAATGTGGAGAAATGCCTACTATTTTAGGTGTTTTTACATCGAGAACTTAAAAAACTGTCTAATAGTTTTGATGTCAAACTCTTAGGCACAAAAGAGACAGTAATGGTTTTAACCCCTGGAGACTGAAATGGATTTGTTTGCCAATGTTTTTCCATTAATGAAGATTACCTACCTAGGTCCCTAATGACATTTGTTTTTAACAGACCTCCAAATAAGCAGAAATCTATACACTATACATGAGAATAAACACTAATACAGTAGTTACCCTCACTAGAGATCTAAAAGTCCATATAAAAGATAATACTTTAAAAATGTTAGGTTTCTTTACTACCCTACAAGAAATAAACATGTTTTATTAAGTGTATGGGAAATTTCTTCCCTTCAACTGAAATTTATATGGATTGCAGGAATTTCCTAATGTACTTATTTTGACCAGTAAAAGCACTACCAAAGACTATAAAATCAGATTCCTAAGGCACCATCAATCTACAGATGTAGGGTAGGCACAGTGGCTCACGCCTGTAATCCTAGCATTCTGGGAGGCCAAGGAAGGAAGACTGCTTAAGCTCAGGAGTTTGAGACCAGCCTGAACAAGAGCGAGGCCCCATCTCTACTAAAAATATAAAAATTAGCCAGGCATTGAGGTACACGACTGTAGTCCCAGCTACTTAAAAGGCTGAGGCAGGAGGATTGCTTGAGCCCAGGAGTATGAGGTTGCAATAAGCTATGATAATGCCACTGCACTCTACCCCGGGCAACAGAGCAAGACTCTGTCTCAAAACAAACAAACAAAAACCTAGAAGTGTAGTATGGCTTCTCCCAACTAAACTAAATAAATAGGAGCTACCTTCCTAGCCTGAATACCTGACTTTGTCAACAATATGTTCTTTTTAATACCTTGCTTTCTTTTTTTCACTTAACTCTCCCATTAACACATATCAGCATCTTTTTCTCTTTTTACCACATCATACTATTCCATTACGTAAACGTGCCATAATTTCTACAAATACTCCTTAATTGCTGGACAATGGGTTATTTCCAATGCTATTATGTACAATACTTCAATAAATAATTTTATTTATTTGGGTTCAATCTATCCACAGAATAGATTTCTAAAGTGACACTGCTTAGTCAAGGGGTAAAATGCATCTGTGATTTTGGTAGATACTACCAGTTTCTCTTCCAAAGGTACTGAGCAATTTGCACTCCCACCAAATGTATGCATACTTATTTCCTTAAGACCATCTATAAAAATACACATGCCTGGAGCCACCCTTCCCAAATTCTCAATAGATAAGGGGTTAGGCCTGAGCAGGTATATCTTGAAAAAGCTTCCCAAAGAGCATATCCCTGGTTGAGAATCCCTGTTCTAAGTCTTACATTGTTCAACTCCAAAAGAAAGTCAGAGTTAAACCCTTAATCTACAAAGTTTATACTCCATAGTCACTCACTGGATAAATACTTTTTGAGTGCCTATTATGTACTGGGCACTCTACAGAAGATGTTGAGGATATAAAGATACCAGGGTCTAACACTGAGAAACATATAATTAAGAAACAAGGTATAAATATCACTGTTAGAGATTTACATGGAATATTATGGGAATATTGAAGAGGGGTACTTCACCCTAACTGGAATGTCAGAGAAGGCTTGCTGAAAGAGGTGCCCCTGAGGTGAGTAGAGATTAACCAGGTGAAAAGGAGAAGAGGTGTATAAGAGAGAGAGGGCATTCTAGGTAGAAAACAATATATGCAAAGGTAGGAAGTAAGAAACAGAAGTAATGTGTATGTGAGTGGAAACATTTTATACTACTAGAACATAAAATACAAGGGAGAGAAAAGCAAGAAATAGGCTGCAAAAGCAGGCAAAGATCAGATCACTGAGCACCTACTATGTCATGTTAACACCTTAAGAACTGCTCACGAGTTTTCTCCTGTTTCACGTGTCATCTGTTAAGGACCGCTCACGAGTTTTCTCATTTTTCACTGTAGTTATGATGATTTAAATAACGTGCAGTTTGCCCAAAAATGTGTGGTCCCTGGCATATGTCTTAGAGATTTCTATGCAGTACGAAAGGTGTTAAGAAGCTTGAACTTTATTTGGAAGGCCAAGAAAGTCGCTGAAGGGTTTTAAAGCTCGGAGTGACAATCAGATTACTATTTTAGATTTATAGATGACAATTGACTAGAGAAACATATAACTGGAAAATGAAAGAAGAATTAGGAAACCAATGTAGTAATCTAGATGAAGGTTTGAATTTGGGAAGGAGTTAAGGAGAAAATAGATGGGAGAAATCTTAAGAGGTAAAGCGAGCAAGCCATAGAGATTAGATGTGTGGATGGAGGAATGATTTCAATAGTTGTCATCAACACACTCCCAGCACAGTACTGGATTTAAGCTATTTTTCCAGCAGCAATGATAGATTTACACTGATTCAGTTATATTCTCTAATTTGCTTTTGGCATTTGTGAGGTCAGGGATAGATGTATGGAGTCCAGCAGAACACAAAGACAGAAGTGGTAAGCTTATCCTCATTGACATCATGCTTTAATCAACTAAGCAAAGCAATCACAGGCAACTCCAACAGGCAAGAATAACATGAGTTTTATCTCTGAAGCACCCTCTCTTATAACTCCTCCTCTATTGATGAGTTTCTTGACTCCATTTTTCTCTATGTCTATGAAGCCACTGACCTAGGCAACTGCTAATGACAAAAATAATCGCCAGCATAGGGAAGGAAATGTGGTTGAGGGGCAGCAGCATGAACAGCTACTTTCCCAAAACTTAACCCTCCCTGGCTAAGCTGTATTTTGGGAAACCTGGAGTCCTGCCATCAAATGAAGTCAATCTTCAGGAGTGAGATCTGGAGAGAAAGTCTCCTCTGAATCCTTCCCACATTCCTAATTTATGCAAGTCTAATGGTTCTGTGGGGTTGGAGCAGGAAGGAGTTTTGTGTAACCCATATTAAACCTAGCACCTGTCTCTCTTCTCAGGGTTCCTAAAAAGCAAACTGAAGCAAAACCAAAAACCAATCAACAACTATCAGATGAAAATAAGACCACCACTTAGAAAGTCCATGAATATACACATACACCCCCTACATACACACACACAGTAACACCAAAGCTTACCTTTCTTTTATCTTCATCTGTTGATTCAAATTTGAAAGTAGCCCTATGCTGAGGGGGAAAAAAGGGAAAAAATGTTATTTCAAATACATAGATTTTAACTCTGGGCCATGTTTAAAAATACATGAAATAATGTCCCTGTAAAAATGCTGCCTTCTCATATCTCAATATCCTTATTAAAGTAAGAAAGACAGGCATGTAAGCAAATAATTATAAAGTAGTGTGATAAAAACTATAGCAGAAATGTATACAAAGAGGATAGAGAACCAACCCATTAACTGACCAAGAAAATCTGTAATGTTTTACATAGAGTATAGAGCATTTGAGCTGGACCTTGAGGAATGAATAGGAGTTGGTCAGAAGGCAAATAGATCGCATTCTATGGACAAAAACAAAGGCTCAGATTTGTGAAACTATATGACATACTCGTGAACTAAGCAGTTCTGTGAGACTGGAACACAGGACACGTGTTTGGGGATGGGGGCATGAAGATGAGAATGGAAAAGTAGACTGGATAGAGATTTGGAACGGTCTTCCAATGTTGCTGAGGAGTTTGTACTTTCTTTTTCAAATGCAGTAAGAAATCATCAGAGAATTGTAGATAGGGAAGAGACCTCATAGCTCAGTATTTTAGAAAATTCTGTAATGAATGAGTTTAAATCATGGCTCCACCACTTACTAGCTGTGACCTTAGGCAAGTAAACTCTCTATAACTGGAATTCTCATCTGAAAACAGGGGTTACCTAGGTCAGAGGTTGATTTTGAGTGTTAAAAAAGCTAAGGGGTCGGGCGCGGTGGCTCACGCCTGTAATCCTAGCACTCTGGGAGGCTGAGGCGGGAGGATCGCTCAAGCTCAGAAGTTCGAAACCAGCCTGAGCAAGAGCGAGACCCTGTCTCTACTAGAAATAGAAAGAAATTAATTTGGCCAACTAAAAAGATATAGAAAAAATTAGCCAGGCATGGTGGTGCATGCCTGTAATCCCAGCTACTCGGGAGGCTGAGGCAGGAGGATCGCTTGAGCCCAGGAGTTTGAGGTTGCTGTGAGCTAGGCTGACGCCACAGCACTCTAGTCCAGGTA
>CAUYPO010106153.1:0-41324 GCA_963574435.1 Cheirogaleus major
AAAAAAAAAAAAAAAAAAAAAGACATAGACTTGAACAAACTGCAGCCTAAGACCTTGAATGCTGTGAAGACATCAGTGATAGCTAGCCATCCTTGGATAAATGGCATCCCTAGGACCCCGTGCATTGTTTCAAACGGTAACCCTTCCAATGCTGGAGTTTTGTTTTGTTTTGTTTTGTTTTCAAACTATACAATAAGGCACTTGAAGAAAAGATAAGGTGAAGTTGAGGCCATACAAGACGTAAGGGTTAAAGAAACCTTCATGCGAAATGGAATTCTTGGCTTCTCTATGAAACATCAAAGCACTGAGACCAAAAATAAATGGTATGGGGAGGAATACCAGACAAAATGCAAGACACCAGTTACATTTTAATTTCAGATGAGCAATGAATACTTTTTAATATAAGTATGTATCAAATATTGCATGACAACAGCCCTAAGAATGTCCATTATTACCATTGTGCTTGGGGCATACATATATTCAAAAAGTATTAATTGCATATTTGTAATTAAAATTCAACCAGGCATCCTGACTTTTTATTTGTTAAATCTGGTAGCTTTAGGAATGGAGAATGGGCTAAAAGAATATTTGTATGGAAGTGTGTAGGTGAAGAGTTCAATTGGTAGATACAAAGCTGGGTTTTCAGTGGAAATCCAAGAATCACTATAATTTAAATTTTCAAAGCTGAAAAAAGCCAATAGTATTTAGAGCAATGTTTCAAAGCATCTTTTGGCTTTGGAGACTTAAATTTGAGTCCAGACTTCTCTAATACACATACCACTTGTGAGACCTTAGGGAAGTTACTTACCCTCTCTGAATTTTGCTCTCTTCATCTCTAAAAATGGCTATGATAAACCCTTGGTGTTTTGCAAGAATTAAATGAAATAATGCACAAAAATAAAATTTATAATATCACTGGGCAAAACATCTGCAACATCTTGATATTATTGTTCATGGGCTATTTTATTTTTTAGCATATTGGATAAAAATAACAGTTAAAAACATGGCAATAGAGCACATTGTTGAAAACTGCAGGTAAAACAACACTAAATATCAAATCCTTGATATATTAAAATAAGCCATCTAAGAGGAAAGAAGCTGAGGGTTGGAAGATACAGAGAAATTTTTACTGGGAAAAATTTCCCTGCTTTTATCTTTTGCCCTGCATGCATTGCTTTTTGAAAATGTTGAACAGGAGACCATCTAGCAGTTTCCATTGAACCTCCAGACCAGGCTCCCTCATAACCACAACTGAGGTTAGTTCCATTTTGGAGACCTCTGAGGGGCACAGCAAAGCACAGGAGAGATTCAGGGCGAGCATGGGCTGCAGCTTCTCAGATACTTAAGTGCCTGAAATAGAAACAGGGAAACCAGAATAGCTGTATGTTGAGCTCGTCTGCCCCATCATTGTATTTGTCAGAAGGAGAGTCAGTTCATTTTTGGTAACTTCTTTCCTAAGAGTATTATCCTCCCCTCAGGGACATATCGGCTTCTCAGAATTTCATCAAAAGTGAAATATCCAGAGTTGACCATATAACTTTCACTCCCAAGAAAGAAGCATTCTATGATATTGACAGCAGCCACAGATTAATTAAGAATTCTACTCATGATGATGTTAAGAGTGCTGACATATTTTCAATATCAACTGTCATTATTCAAGCCAAAACAGAATAGATGTTTGCTCAATAATACCCAGATACACCATAGATTTGTGCACAACACTTAATATGCACTCTAAACATAAACTTTAGTGTTGCAAAAATATACTTCTTAGGTCACTGCTATTGTTCTCAGATACAACTACATTTCTTAGATAATAAAAAAAGAATTTTGTAAGTTAATCAATGAATGTTGCATTGAATCATAACAACACCTTCATTTGATTGTAGTTTAAAAACAAGGAGAAATATAAAATGCAATCAGTTTACTATAGTGGAAGGCACTCATTACTGGAATGTTGGAGATTCACTTTCTAGTCAAGATTCTGCTTTAATAACAGATATAAAAATATCTGGCCTTCACGTATTTTATAATAATTCCAAGTATATGAGGAATCTAAGTAAGATTTTCAGTGTTTGGGGCAAGTAAACATGTTTTGAAGGTAGATAGAAATTGGTCTAATTCTTGGCTATGGCAATCACCTGTTTTATGTTTCATGTTACTTAGCCACTTGGAGTCTTATTTTTCTCTTTTGAAAAGTGAGTATTTTAAGAGCACATACTTGAGTGAGTTTTTGTGAGAACTATAGATAAAACATCGATTGTGGTAATAGCATATAGCACGGGCTTGAGAAGAAAGGTTCCAACTCCTCTCTTTGTTCTCTTTTTCGTGCCTCTCTCTCCCACAGCATCTTTGACCAAAGTCTATGATTTAAAATTCATGTTTGGTGTTATTACTTTATTTAGACTTAGCAATAGGGAGGTATTCATGTATATTTATATCCCTGTGTAATTTACTTTTTATTATGAAATATCAATTGTGTACTTATAAGGAGAACAAAAACTACATTGTGAGTAATAATGTTATATGCATAGGATAAGGAACCCAGATAAAATAGAAAACTAAAGAATAGTTTACTGAAATTATAATATAAGTTAGAAACAACCACTTGCCCATTTAGGAGAGTTAAGTAAAAAGACAGCTATTTCTGCCTGGTAGTTCAGAGTTAATATCTTCGTCTTGGCATATGAAACTTGAAGGTTTTGTAGATTTGAAGATGGTAGAAAGGTTATCATACACAGGGGAAAGTGTAGCAGAGACGCTGAGTTTGAAAATAGTGTAGCTAGAAATGCACAGGAATACACAAATCCTCCACTTGGCTGTAGTATAGAATACAAGAAAAGGAAGTGTGGCAGGTAAGTCTGGAAAAACAGCTTGGCAAGAGCTTTTGAAGAGCCTTTAATGGATGAAAGGAGTTGGAAATGTTTTCAGTTAGCAATGTGGAATCATCAAAGATTTTTCAATTGGGAGTGGGGAAGTGCATGATCAGAATTTGTGTTAGTATTATTAGTCTGGCAATATCAAGTTATATACATTTGAGCAGAAACAGACTCGGGGCTGAGAAAGGTTTTCAAAGTGGATATTTGTACGTTAGAGTAGACAATAATAAGTTTATACTTGAGCAGTAGAATTCACAATGCTGTCTCATTTAGCTAAAATTGTAGGCATCCATGGTGGGAATGTGGACTGCTGGGAATCTTCCATTTACCAAGTAGAGAGTAGAACTGTGGTTATTAGAGGATGGGCAGCGGAGGATGGGAAGGGGAAGATAGGGAGACAATGGTTAATGGATACAAAATTACAGCTAGATAGGACAAATAAGTTCTAGTATTCTACTATATACCACTGTAGGCTGACTATAGTTAACAATGATTTATTGTTTATTTTTAAATAGCTAGAGGAGAGGATTTTGAATGTTTCCAGTACAAAGAAATGATCAATTGTTTAAGGTGATGAATATACTAATAGTCCTGATTGGATCATTACACATTGCATACATGTATCAAAATATCCTTCTGTATCCCATACATATGTACAATTATCCATGCCAGTTAAAAATTTTAAAAATTAAAAAATAAAGACACTGTAGATGAATAAGAAACTTAAAAACTCTTTATAAGAAAAAAAATGTGTCTTAATTAGTTTGGGGTGCTCTAACAAAATATCATAGTCATATCAAATATCATGACTGAGTGTCTTATATGAAAAACAAGTTTATTTCTCACTGTCCTGGCAGTGGGAAGTTTGAGATCAGGTATTCTTGCATAGCAGAAAGAGAGCTAGAGAGCTCCCTGGTGTCTCTCTGATTAGGGCACTGTTCCCATTCACGAGCGCTCCACACTCATGATCTAATTACCTTGCAAATATCCCACCTCCTAATGCCATCACATCGTGGGTTGGGACTTTAACATGAATTTTGAGGAGACACAGACCTTTAGTCTATAAAAAATGAGAAAATTTTTAAATGAAGTATGAGATATTTATCGCAATTCTTCAAGCACTCTACATGCCTTAATTATCCCACAGGAACCATTATCTTTCATATCTTCAGGCTTTTTATTTTTATTTTTTCTTCTTGTAATGTCTTTTTCTACTTCCTCTTTTGGCAAAATCCTACTTATTCTCTCAGAAACAACTCAAATATTTCTCCCTTATGGAAGTTTTCTATAACTCTATATAATTATTTTATTTATCTTTTAAATTTTTTGTGAGTATCTACCAAATACCAGGTGCCATTGTAAATGTAACACTTATTTCTCATTTGCAGAGAGCTTGTGGTTTACTGAGGAAGTTGGGTAAGTACAAAACTATTACAGGTACTCTTTCACTCATTCACAAAGTGATTCTATATTGGGTTACTACCATGAGCCAGATACTATTCTTTTAGATACTAGAAATATAGCAATAAGTAAGGGAGACAAGATTCTTGACCCAATAAACTTTATATATTATTGTAGCTTTGGGCTGTTAGTAGCTGGTATAAAGATATTTTTAAGAAGTCAAGTAAATAAAACTATATCACTTGGTAGTGAATGTTCATATAATAGTATAAGTTCAAATTCCTTGAGTAGAGTGCATATTCTGGTTTATACAAGATGGTTAGGGAAGACATTTAGGTAGATGTGCTAAGATCTAAGTAATACAATGGAATAAGCCATAACTAGAATGAATAGAAAAGGTGTACAGGACAAGGAAGTACCAAATACAAAGGCCTATAGGTGGACTAGTTGAGTACATTTAAAGTAAAAGAGTGTAATTAGATTTGGACAGTGAGAGAAGGAAGAGAGGGTTTTGATAGGAGAGCACAGAAGTAGGGATAGGCCAGTTCATGTAAGGCATTAGAGGCCTTGGTGGAGAGTCTGGATTGTTCTCCTAAGTGTAAAGAAAAGTCATCGAAAGGTTTAAGTAACCAAATAGCATGTTTATGTCCTTAAATGATTGCTCAGGATGCTGTGTGGAGGACCAACATTAGAAAGAAAGAGTAAAAACTGGGAGATATTTAGAAGGCAAGTGCAGTAGTCTAGACAAAACATAATAATGTGGTTTGGACTTGGTGAAGGCAGTGTCAATGGAGAGAAGAGGAAAAGTTGTAGAAATATTTTAGAGGTTGTAATTTGAGAAATGATAGGGAGAAATCAAGGAATTTTGTTTAAACTGTGTTTATGATGCTATCACCATAGGGAGGGGGAAATGGTAATGAGATTTTAGGGATATTTGAGAATTATTGGGGGGCTTAGATTACCTTGATATTTCTGTTAAAAATCCGAGTGGCGATGTCAAATTGGAAGTTAGAGATATAAGATTGGTAGGGGAGCAATAGGGACTAGAAATATAAATTCGATGGGTATCAGTTCCTAAATGCATTTATAACCAAGGGACTAGCTAAGATTAATAGTCTATAATGCAAATAGAGAGAAGATGCCTTGTGACCAAAACTTGCATAAAATCAAATACTTAGAGGTTTAATCAAAGAGGAACAGAAAACAATCTGAAATGGAGTCTGAGGCAGAACTAATACTGAGGAAGAAAAACCATAAAGTTTGGCATTACAGAGATTGTTGGTTGCCATTGACAAGAAATTGCTTCTTTGGAGAAGCGGGAAAAAGGACTATTTAGAATGAGCTGAATATTTGAATTTAAGGTCAGGAAAAGTATGCTAGAGGAGCAAAAACAATTGTTTACTACAATGCCCTTTTTATGAAATCTCTGTGTAGTCTTTGTTGTGGCACTTAACTATGTTACAATGAAATTAATTTTGGTAGAAAAACAGGACAGTAAGAGGTTACTAAGAAATGCGTAATGAGAAAAAGGAGGTAGTAAGTATAAACTATTTTTTCAAAGAAATTTGATTGTGAGAAAAGTAAGAGTATTCTAGTTTGAGAGACTGGCAGAATATAGGGAAAGTAGTATTAGAATTGTAAGCATTTAAGCCTACTATGTGTACAGGTATAGGAACTCTGACAGCTCCATTGTCAAACACCATAATTTCTTGCCTGATCAGCTATAACAAATTCTTGCCTGCTCTTTTTGCATCCATTCTTGCTACTGCTCAATCAATTTTCTAAAGTGCAGCCATAATTGTCTTCACAGTGTTCAAATCTGATAGAGTCATTTGTCTTATCACCCTTACATAAGGATCAAGTCCAAAGTCATTCATGTAGTAGATTGGACATTGCTAATCTTTTAGGTTATTTAGGCCTTAGTGTCTACTTCTTCTCCTTGAGAGTAATTTTCTTTGACTCATGGAATAAGTTATGTCTCCCATCTTTATATGTCTCAAGACTCGATGTGTTTTTTCGTTTCTGTTATTGTCATGATTATTGCATACTTTTTATTTAGTTTTTTAAATCTCTTAATTTCCCATAGTAACCAAGAAATGGTAAACTGAATAAGGGCAGGGACCATGATTATCTCACACAGGCAGATAACCAAGTACCTAGATCTGGGTGCCTAGATAATAGCATGCTCAATAAATATTTGTTCAATGAATGAATGACTAATACGATGTATAAGGATGAGTTTATGGCGTAAGAAGGGGAAATGTAAAGGTCAAAGCAGAATTGGGATGATGTAAGAGCCAGGGCATAAGGGAATAAAGTGAGTAAATATGAGGTCAGAGCACAAAAATGTAATTCTCTTTTCAAGAAGATAATTCTACCTGACTCACACCATATGGATAACTCCTATTTACACTTTAATACCCATATGGGGAGGCTTTTCATGATCCTTTGCTCTTCATTCTCATCCAAATATAAGTAGTCACTTTAATTATAATGATGTTGTTAAATAATTTAAAAATTATATTGATGAATTATTGCATTATATTATAAATTATCCTTGAATTACTTATGAATATCTTCATGATAAAGACTGTAACTTACTCAACTCTGTATCTTCATTATTTTGCATAGGCCTCAAGTATAGTGAGAATTTAATTACGTATGGAGTGAATAATGTGACTATTTTTACTAAAATATAGTAATCAACTAGAGATTAATAAAAGCATTAATGAGCAGCAGAGAATGAAGTTGGGGTTAGATATCATGAATATAAAATAGAATAAACTGGTCTAATTTTATTCATTAATACTTCATTGAACACACATAATTCATGACATTAAGTTAGATACCAAACCTCAAAAGATAATTAATATAATTTCTGTTGTTTCTTCCTAGTTCCCTCTTCACAGTTTCCTTGAGAAGTTTTACCCTACATTGCTGCCTAGTTTCTATCCAACAGGTAGAAATTCCTCCTTACCAGTCACAGATTCCATAGTCAGTCATTCCAGTCATGATTTTCATAGCGGCAGAAACTCCCTCATCCTAAGCAATTCTTACCAACCTGATGACATATATTTATGAAATCCTACTAACTGCTGTTTCTCCTAGTGATGCTGGGTTTGTGGGTAGACATCATGAAACTATCTATCCAATCTGAAGGCCAGATCCTAATCCTGGATTTTATGACATTAAAATGGACTGCTTTCCTGATCAAGGGACACCTGTCTGAGCTAAAATCTGGTAGATTTATCATCAGTCCCTGATGATCATGCCAGTCTCCTAAAATTGGATTTCTTGAATATCAATACTGGAGTAAATTTTTCTATACCCCATTAAAGATAGAGATTTGGGCTCTTGTCCTAAAACCATGTAGTTTCATCATGTCTACCCACAAACAGTAGGAGAAAAGTAGTTAGTAGGATTTCATAAATATATATCATACTCAGCTTGATAAGAATTGCTTAGGCTAAGGGAATCTCTGCTGCTAAGAAAATTATGATTGGAATGGCTGGCCGTGGGGTCTGTGCTTGGTAAGGAGGCATGGGAGGTGGAATACTAGATAAGCAGAGAAGGATAGAAAGAGGAAATACTGAACAGGCCCAATAGAAGTCAGAAAATAACATGGAATGTTATGGCTCAAAAGGGAATTTTTAAATAGACCTTTAAAGTTTTTAGGCTTCATGTTTAAGTCTGATTTAAAAAAAAGTTGTTGAAACATGGCAGGGTCTCCAATGTGTTATCTTATTGAGGAAACCAGAGATGGTCTAAAATGAAATAGCTTCAAGGAGAGCTTTTGGGCAATCATTATGTGTGACAATAATGGAAACAAAGCAGAATATATTCACAGATTTCAGCTTTGATGGGAAATGACAAGTACAGATGGACACAAAAATAGTTGCTCTGCTGCTTTGAATCTAAACTTACTGTTTAGCTTTTTTAAAAAAATGTTTAGATCAAATACACCATTTTCAAAAATCTGCAGAGCAGTGGAAGGGATATATTATAGAGCTGGAAAATGGCCTTAGAAACAATCATGACATTTATTACTAGAGTCAAAAGATTTTGGGAGATGTTTTTGGAAAAGCGTAAACTTTCATTATGTTTCCTATCTGAAGTATATATACAATTTTTGTTAAATGAATAAAGAAACTATATGAGCAATCTGTGATATCAAACTTTCACTGAAGATAAGTTAAAGAAAGATAAATAGTTGAGTAATAATTTAGCTTGTTGACAGATAGGATCTGTTACTGCTTAAGTATCTTCCTATAGAATGCTAATATAAGAAGTAATGTGCTGGAAGGGCACATTGATATCTCAACTTTTCTGTGCTTTTTCTTAAACCTGTAACTTCCTGTACAGTCAACATAATAGGACAAAAAGCATTTTGGACATGAATGTAATGTTATAAACAGTGATTTAGTGGTCACTTGGAGATTTAAAAACCTTTCTATTTGAACAAAATAAAGAAAAAAGGAAGAATTCAGCCATGTTTGTCAGATATAGACAGAACAACCCCACATTCAGGTCATGCTGAATGTTCTAAACAGGAAGGAAGGAAAGTAGAGCATCATTTTAGTCCATGAACTAAAATCTCTATTTTCAATGGAGGATAGAAAAATTTAGTTCAATATTGATATTCAAAAAGTACAATTATAGAAGACTGCCATGGCCAACAGGGAATGATAATAAATCTACCAGATTTTAGCTCAGACAGGCTTTCATAGATCAGGACAGCAGTCCACTTTAATGTCATGGGATCCAGGCATAGGATCTGGCCTCCAGTTCCTATCTCGTGGGTAGAAACTTAGCACTGTAGGGTCAAACTTCTCAGGGAAACTGTGAAGCAGGAACTAGGAAAAAAGGCAATGAATCAATGTAAGCACATACGGCAGATATTAAATAGAAAATTTACAAGATGATGCATATATAAGTACCCAGTGAGTTATATCCATGAAAGACAGACAAAACATTAGTGGTAAAGAAAGCATATTATTATAGATTATAGTAATAGAGGAAGGATGGGTGGGAAACAGAATTCACACATAGTAACAATCATGAATCTACCATGTGATATTCATTGTTGTAACATCCCACTCTATGTTATTTTGCAATATTTCTAACTCTGGAAGGAGGAAAACCATAATTCTCATCTACCTAAGGGGAAAAGGGAGGTGCAGAGATATTACTTTGTTCAAAGTCATATAGTTGATAGGAAGAAAACTCTAATTTTGAATCTAGATCTATTGACCTGATCTACCAATGTTCCATGCTAAGAACAACCTCTGTCACATTCTTCCACCTAGTTTGCTTTTCTTGGCTTAGATTATTAGTGACACTGAATCTGAAAACTCTCAGTGCTAATTGCTGATGTCCAGGCTGGGCCAAGAATGTTAATTTTAACACAAGGACAATTTTAACACAAACTCATCCCTACCCACTTCAAGCCACCATTTCACTCCTATCTTAGCTAAACTGTGGAATAAGACATTAAACAAGCTACCTTATTAATTTTTGTTTTAAAATGATTAAATTTTGTAAAAAAAAATTGTTAGTAATGATTCCAATGAGTTTAGTTAATAAGCACTTCAGCATTTGAGGATGCAACTTCCCATATCATCTCAATATATACTAATATTATATTATATACTAACATTATATATATGTTATATATATTCATATATCTATGAATATTTTCAGCTCAAGGCACAAAAGAAGAAACGCAGCTAGTCATAAATTCACAATAAAGAACCAGTTATTAGAGAATAGGGGAAAGTCTGAAAATGGAAACTAAAGATTGATAATCACTGTCCAAAATTATCATAGTTTTAGCTACTTGAGAACTTGTATCTATACCTGTTACATCTCAGTATTCATGTAAAAACAGATGTATATATGAACACATTTAAACTTTTACAATTTATGATTTATAAAAGTGCATACTAGTACATTTATACTGTCAAACATTTATATGAAAAGGAAAAAAGGAAAAAAAAATTTGTTGCTTGGTTTGACTGAACTACACCAAAAATCCAAGAACATTGAAATATTTGCTTGTCTTAAAGAGGACTAGAACTATCCACTTTTCTGTGGGATATTTAGTGTAATTTAAATAACCCCAAATGCCTCTTACATCTTTCTTTATATTTGACCTATCAACATTAATAGACTGTCATCCTGTGAGCTTCTTTTACCTCCCATCAGCGTAGCATATGTCCTACACCCAAGGCCTCATGTGATGCTTACCAATATATAAATAGCTGGTATTTGAGACATATTGTTTGTATGTTTGTTGTGAAAAGAGTCCTATTGTTCTATGCTATTATTCTCACCATATTTGATATGTACTCAAAAGAGAGAATTCTGAGAAGTTTCATTTTGAAGTTTTAAACAAATGATTGATACAAACCTGTTCTGTCGTGGCCTGATTACAGGATGGGGGAAGAACACAGAACATAAAGAATGACACAGACACACATAAAGACTTCACATGACTCGAGTGCCCAATGCACCGCCGTTTTTTTTTTATACCTCTCAGACCCAGGGTTAGTTCCTTGTATGTGAGCATCTGAGCATAGCAGCGATAACCATCAACTTAGGAGTTACCTCATAAGGGAACAATTTTCCCATGATCTCAAACCTCAAAACATTTACTTGAGGTGACAGCGCCAGGCATAACACAGAGATCAAGGCCGAAGTAAGCAACATTAAACAATGCAGCCATCAGAAGAACTTCTTGTGCTCTCTCCCAGTCAGCGGCAGGCCCCCACAGTTGTGTCTGTCTTAGGTCGTCCCCGCCATGGGAGATCTTATCCGTCTTTGGCCACCAACCATCTTACGGGGCCATACCTTGGGAAAGTTCTTCTTATCTTTATGGCCTCCAGACTCCCATCACAGGGGGCCCACCATGTGGGAGCTGGGCAGCATTTGCTTACGTGCAGAAACTCAGGCCTCTTGTCATGTCTCAAGGTTATAACTGTGTCTGAAGAGAATACTGGTTATCGCTGCATCATGTAGCACACGTACATTACAGGCTATTGTGAATGATTAGTATAAGGCAGGTAATCGCCAGAATCAGTCCCCTACACTGTTCAATAAAGTTGAATGGATTACTAATGACGTTTCTCAACTGGAGGCGATTTTGTCCCCCAGGAGATATGTGGCAACGTCTGGAGATGTAACGGGTTGCCACAATTGAGGTGCATTACTATTGATAGAATCTAGTAGGCAGGAGCCAAGAACACTGCCAAACACCCTACGATGTATAGGACATTCCCCACATAACAGAGAGTTATCCAGTCCAGAATATCAATAATGCTGACATTAAGAAACCCTGGTTTATTATGTGACTCGGCTTTAAGACTCAGAAATGACTATTTAACTCCAGGAAAGTAACTGATATTGCTGATATGGATTTAGAATTCATTAGGAAGAAAATGAGACAACATAATCAGAGGAAAAAGTCTAAAATATAATTTTATATCTCTTTCTATCTGTACAAACACACATTTATTAGCATAATTTGAAAAAGGAACATATTTCATTGCAAACTACAGTATTTACTTTTTCTTACAGTTATTAACAAGTGAGTATGTTCAATTAAGACATAAATTTAAAGGGCAGGGTCAAGAACTCTCAGATGCCTAGTGGAAGTTAGAACTTTGCAAATATTGCAGACTTTAGTTCAAGAGAACTGCTATAGATAGACATTTTTGTTAAGATACAGTGTCGTCTTTTAAATTGCTAAAAATCATTGAAGAGGTAACTATACAATCTGCTTCTCCATCAAGTGGATGGAATCTTTTTAGAGATAAACACAGATAACATAAAGAATAACAATATATCTCAAGGGAGTATTATAAGTCTATAATTCCCTCGAGGGTGCATGTAATGTCATAAATTGTAGGTGCAAACTCAAGCAGTTTAGTCTTAGGGACCCTGAGATGAAATTACAGCTTTTATAATCCCCTGAGAGGATATTCTTTCGGTATAATGGAAACTGTAGTAGTTTAGAAATACCCTGCTCCCTTGGCCCCAGAAAAGTACAATGGTCATTTGAAGATTGAAAAACACTAAGCAGGTGTCTGAAAAGTGAGTTGAACGGATCATAAGAATAATAGAAAAATTACATTCAAGTCATTTATGGTATCTACTAAATATAGTATGGCATTATTTCTAAAATAAAAGTTACAAGAGACACCTACATAATTACAGCTATTAGAAGAGATTTTACAGGTGTAAATATAAAGAAACTAAAATACATATTGTTAAAGCTTAGCCAGCTTTGCATTAAATATATAAAAGACCTTTATAGCCATATGAGAAGACATATTCCTTACATTAAATGCAAGTAGCTAAATAATCAAACGCACTAGATTAAAATTAAATATCATGGGTTGTTGAAACAGCATAAAGTTCACAAAAATATCATAATTGTAGACATACTTAAATTTAGAGTTATAAGAACCCACAGGCATATCGTTCAAATTCAAAACTCTTGAATTCTGCATGAATTACGTAATGTGAAGGTTAACAGAGCCAAGTTTCTCCTCAGTATGAGTAGTCCAATGGAAAGTTAAATTTGGTAAACATTTCAAGCAGTTAATAAATATAAACAGATAAATTAATTTTAAATAGGTAAGCGTGATCGGTCATGTGTAATATTTTATCGTTGTCAATTAGAGTTCTCATAATCCTAACATAATCATTGTTTATAGAACAATTTTAAAATTTTTACAAAATATAAACAAATATATACAAAAATAAATTGGTTTGATTTTAGAAGAACTGGTCTGAAAGAGAACAAAATCCCAATTAAGATTCTAAATTTATTTTAGTCAGTTTCCTAATATTTTTTAGAAAGAAATAAAACCACAAATTATGTTAAAAGCTACATCATCTAAGGTGATTCATACATAGGCCCGTTTAACACCATATTGCCTTAAATGTGCAATTTTGAATGTTTCTCTAGAAGCCAAAACCATACAATAAATAAAGTTAAAGCAATTTGGCCATAGAAATTATTTTTTAAAAGTTGCAATTATATAATATGTTTGCTACTTTCAGCAAATAATATATACACACATACACAATATCTTTATGTGTGTGTGTATACTGGCCAGTGGTCAGAGGAAAGAAAGAGGTTCCAGAATGTTTGAGTTACCAACAGGAAACAAAAACTCACCCTTATGTGGTTCAAATCTTGTCAGCAGCTTTATTTTCACAATAGCAACTTAATTTTCTCCAAAAGCAAACTGAACTGCTTCCAGTAATAACATTTGAAGACGTTTATTGCCTATTTAAAAATATCTGGATGATTGTCACCCTATCTGTTTTATTTACTGTTATATTCTTAATTGCTACTAATTAATAAGCCATTGACCTGTAATTCATGGTATGACTTTTAAACATAATCAATATCATCGACATCAATAATAATAAAAGTTCAGGCATTTAAATCTTGCATAAAATAAAATATATTGTCTGCATTATTTATTGAGGGATCATGTTAATAACAAATATACAAAAATGAATAAATATAAAGCAATTGCTTTATATAACTTTAATTTAGAATCTTAATGAATTCTATTGCAAGTTCCAAATTTCTCTATGGTCGAACGAAAATGAAAATAAAAAATTAAAAATAACCTCAATTGGTTGTCTGCAGATTTTTTTTCTTTTTAGTAAAACAGAAAAATAAATTTTCAAAAAATCATAGGTTTTCTAACTTTTTATTTTTCAGATTATGTAAGCAAAAACATAGCGTCTATTATTTAAAATCATTTCATAAAACAAAGATATTTTAACTTCCAAAATATGATAAGGGTAAAAAAGATGTAATCTCATAATAGTGACTAAGTATTCATATTGTGTACACATAGTGTTAGGAGAAACTCACTTTGCTGAATGAGGTACTATTACATTCAGCTACACGTAACAAAAAACACCATTCACGTACATACACACACACACACACACAAACACAGAGTAGTGACTTTACGAAAATGCATTTTTACCTCCTGGAAAAAATGACTGGATGCTGTTAGTCCAGGTTTGGTGTGGAGAATCCTCGTTCATCGCTTACTCAGTTTTCTTCTCTCTTGCTTCTCTCATTAAAATACGACCTGAGACTGCAAAAAATGACAAGTTGACATAAAATATCACATTTGCAGTTCCTACAGCAGAAAGATTAAGAGAGGAGTGAGCCTGCTCTCATTGAAGGAGAATTCTTGGAAGTCTCACATAACACTTCACTATCACATCATTGACTACAATTTAGTCACATAGCCACATCTAGCCATATGATAAACTAAGAAATGTAATATTTATCAGTAGAATAATGCCTAACTAAAAATTGGGATTCCTTACTAATGAATAAAGAAGAGATTTATGTTATGAGTTGCTTTTTTCCATTTTGGAACTGATACAAACTTATCATCAAACAATACTGGACCAAGACATTTTAGAAACTCTCACCTAAACACTATCCAATGAGTCTAATCTAATCTTAAGAAGTCTTACATAGTGGGAACAATGTTGGCACACAAGTAGGGAGACTCCGGAGACTATGAACTTATTACATAAAATTTTCTGGATCTCAGATTCCTTACTTGTAATGTGAAAACAGTATGTAATTCAACCAATTGGTCATTCAAGAAATATATTTTGAGAGTTTATTGTGTGATATCTGCTTCCTAAAAGTTCTATATTGCAAACATCTCTATTTGTGTCCCAAAATAGAAGTCTAAATATTGTAGAACAAGGGAGAATCTGTAAGTCAATAATCATTTCTTTATAAGTCTGAAAGTAAACAAAACATTTAATTTAATGTAGCTTCAGGAGAAGGGTGTTAGAACTCAGCATGAGCTCTTAAACTCTTAAATGGAAAAAAATATAAAAAACATCTATTTGAAAGACAAAATTCCTCCCAATTAATTTTGAGACAGCTCAACATTGCTTTTCCAACTTCAAACCTGAGTTAAGCTTGTTTTGAGAAAAGGTTCAAGTTCACCTTATTTTTATTTTAATTCAAATAGTTTTGTGGTTCTCAGTGCAAGTGTCATCACCTTTGTAGATTTTCTATGTTGGATTGCCAGTGCAGGCTGTATAAATTTCCTCTAAGGAACACTTTTTAAAAAAGAGTTTGGAGTTGTTTTGGCTTAAAGAATGAAAACTGAAAAAGAAAATGTGAAGCTCCATATTAACATAAACGCTCTGATCCTAATGACATCGATCATTTGAAATAAAATCAATAAAGTATAACATTTCAGTGCTGTTTTCCCTTGACAGTAATGATATTGTTTTAAATAATGCCATTTGGAAAGTAACATCACAATGCTTTCAGATTTTAATTTCACTTATGTAATTAACAATCATCTAGCCTAATACTCTGGATTAGTATTAATTTTCTGATTATTAGCCTTATCTTACATTGTTCTATATTCAGGGAAGTAATAAAATCACTGCTTTAGTTGTGCTAGGTATTACCTTAGCTCTTAAAAAATGCATAGTACTATGGGTTTTTAATAATAATTTAATATTTTTATTTACTTTATTTAAACATGTAAAATCATTTTGATACTATATACAAATATTAAATAATGACTTCTTCATGATATTGTAGGTAAGTCCATAGTTGCATATTATTTTTATGTAGTGATATATAAACTAAAATACCTGGGATTCATTTCATATGTTCATTTTATTGTATATTATGGCACTTCTTAAGTACTTTGGGGTGTTTGAAAATAATAAGAATTAAAAGACTTTATGGGTGTGTATTTAAGCTTTCATTCCGTATATGAGGTATAGTTCTGTGAAGGAAATTGCACAATTTTAATGATTCATTCAAAAGTAAATGAGGTTTAGTTATTGTGTTTGTTTGTTCTTCTCTATATTTCTGCAAATACAAAGCTGTAGTAAAAAATTTGATATCCAATCCTGAGTAAGGTTCTAACTGAGAGAGTTTGGGTCAATAATATTACCTCTGTACCCCCTAAATTTTGTTCATTTATAAAGTGATCAGAAATAGTAGAAATTCTTAAAAGTAATCTAAGGAATTTTTGCTTTTTGGAATATAAATAGGTATTATTTACATATGTGTTTCATGGTGAAATAAATCTCAGAAATTTAGAGTTAAAGTTCAATTAGCTTTTTCAAATAAAGTAGGAAGTCTTAGAGTCTTTAATATATGTTGATATGAATGAGAAATCTCTGAGATCAGAGTGTAGTAACATGGAGGATTTTTCAAACATACTGTATTAGTTTCCTATGGCTGTTGTAACAAAATACTACAGACTGGATTGCTTAAAACAAAAGAAACGTATTCTTCCACAGTTCTGGAGGCTAGAAGTCTAAAATCAAGGTGTTGGTAGGGCCATGCTCCTTCCAAACTCTCTTGAGGAGCACCCTTCTTTGCTTCTTCTAGCTTCTGGTAGCACCGGGTGCTCCATAACTGTGACAGCATAACTCCAATCTCTGATTCCTCTTTCCATGACCATCTTCCCTCTGTGCCCGTGTCTTCACATGGCATCCTCTCTCTCTTTGTCTTTGTCAAAATTTCTCACTATCAAATTGGTTTCAACTGATCAACACTTAAGTGCACATATAGTCATAACATTCATCAGGTGTCAGGCAGGTGGGAGGGAGGAGGAAGGGATGGGTATATACACACCTAATGGGTGCGGTGCGCACTGTCTGGGGGATGGACATGCTTGAAGTTCTGACTCAGGTGAGGCAAAGGCAATATACGTAACCTAAACATTTGTACCCCCCTAATATGCTAAAATAAAAATAATAAAAAGTAAATAAAAATAAAATGTAAATGTGAACACTTCACATTAAAAAATAATTAAAATAAAATAAAAAAACCAAATTTCTCTCCCTTTGTAAGGACACCAGTCACATCAGAATAAGGCTTATCCTAATTACCTCATTTTAGCTTGATTATATCTATAAACACCCTATTTTCAAATAAGGACACATTCACAGGTAGCTGGGGTTAGGACTTCAACATAATTTTTAAGGGTACACAATTCAAACCATAACATATGTCCAACCATAAAACATTTATTTGCAAAGACTATACTGAGACCTATATCCCATTGATCATAGTTTTGAAAGTCCTGGACTAAGTCAGTGCTTCTCAAAGTAGTCCACAGACTCATGCCTATTCTTGAAATATTTTACCCATCCACAATTAGATGCTTGGAAATTGAGAGTGAGCATTTCATAAACTTATATAAAAATCTGGCAAATTATTTTAATTTAATTCTCCCTACTAGTATATAGTTACCCTGGATATTTTGCACATTAGGTTAATAAAAAGGTGATATTTCTCTGGTTATGTAATGGTTCTCAAGTTGCTCATAGCAGAAAACACTAAACAAACACACACAAGTGAGGAAACATTATATATGTAAAAGGTTTTGATTGATAAATATGCATATGAATAAAGGCTATTTTGCAGGATTTATTTCCAGTTTCCTACTAGAAAGAGAAAATATAAGCTCTCAGTATTTGTCTACATAATAAGACTGTAGAACATTGAACTTGTGGTGGCCTGGACCAGGATTAGGCTTTGAAAATCTTTATTCTTAGTCATTCTAAGAGAAGGTATAATAATGATAATAAAATAATATATAACAATCATCAATGTGGGTGATACGGTAGTATTTAATTCTGGGAGGTATGAGGTAGTTATATGCTGACATCTGCAAGGAACAGCTTTCATAAATGAGTCTGTAGAGAGTGACAGAAATGAAGACTGCTTGACAGAAAAAAAAACATAAGGAAACTTCTCTGATAGCTTTCTATTTTTATAGTTTCAGGTTTTTCTTAAGGCTTGTCTGAATCCCTGCTCTTGAGGTCCATGAGACATGTCTCTATTCGGATAATAAAACCACGTTTTTGCTTAAGGTAGTTTCTGTTATGGACAATCAAGGAAGCTTGACCAAAATAATATTTTCCATGTGTCACCTCAGTCTCAAAACCTCCAATAAGGAATCATTGCCCACAGCAGGGTTTCTCAACATCAGCGTTATTGACACTTTGGGCTGGATAATTCTTTCTTGTGGGGAGCTATCTTATGCATCATAGGATGTTTAGCAGCATCTCTGGCCTCTACCTTCCAAGTGCCAGAAGCACCCCTGAGTTGTGACAATCAAAAAAGTCTCTGGACATTCCCAGAGTATTCACCCTTCAGTGGGGCAGAATTGCCCCTAGTAGAAAACCACCAGACTATAAGACAAACTTAATGCTACCAACAGTGACCATAGAAGACTCCATTCACATCTCCTTCTAGCATTTTTTTCTTCAATTCATTATGTTGCAAAGTTGGAGGCTCCTTACTGGCATATCAAAAGTCATGGAATCCAACAATACTGCCAGTTGCAAACCAGTTTTGCTGGAGATCTTCTCCATAGACATTCCTAGACCCCTCAAAACAATGAGTCCACAGACAATCTCTGGAGAATTCTTATACTTGATTCTCTGCTTTGTTTCTGGGCTCCATATGCTTCTCTGCTGTTGATTTTCACATTGTTCACCATCAGGCTGGGAAAACTTCCATCCAATCAACGCTTCCGTAGTGACGCACAGGCACATATGCAAATTGTTCTTGTAACGGTGTACACAACACTGCACTCTATACTCTCCAAGCCTATTAGGAAAGGCTCTAGGTCTCTTACAGATACAGTGAGTCATACAATTGTATGGATGGTCATTTGCATATTGCTCTAACCAGACTATCTTATTCACCTTTGGCTCTGTCAGGATGGCTACAAAGTAGAGCATGTTCTAAAATTCTCCAGCTTATGTGATAGAACATATACATTAAAGGTTAAAGATTCTGGTAAATAAGAGATGCGAACGGAGAGCCATTCAGGGGATATAGTCATCATTCCTGGCCTCAGCAAGCCTCATGCTGAAAGGGTGTCAGGACTACTTGGGATACTGTCTCTGGGATATCAACTAATTTATTTATTCAGCAAAAATCTGTTGGACACCTGTTATGTGATGGCATGTTAGGATTCGAAAATACAGAGAGCTGAAAAAAAAAAAAGACAAAGTTCTTGACCTCACAGAGTTTACATCCTTTACATAGAGTCATATATAGTTTGTCAGTATATAAATAAATAACAAAACCCACCTAAACCCATGAGTGGAACTAGGAATCTGCTACCTGTATTTTAGATAGCTTGACATTGGAGGGAGTTTTTCAAAAGGAAACAACTGAACTGAAACTTAGTGATGAGGGAGTAGGAGTAGCCATATGAAGATCTGGAAAAAGGCAATTCTAGAAAAACAGAACCACAAGGGCAAAATCCCTGATGTGTTTTCAGTGTGGCCGGAGCCTAGTGAACAGAATGATACGTGAGCTTTACGAGGCAGACAGGAGCCAGACCATCTGAGAAATGTGGGATTTATTCTAATTACAGTGAGAAGACATTAGAGGGTTTTAACTATGTTATTGATAGGATGGGAATCACAATTTAAAATAGTTAATTTAGTTATGAGTGATTTTCCAGAGATACATTCACAGCGAGAAAGAGAGAAGTTACATTTCTCTGTGTCCTTTCCTAGCACAATGGTCCCCACTGAAATACCTGAGCAATTAATGTCATCCAGAAATCTCTTGTGTTCCCAACATAGGTAGATCCTTGACAGTAGAATCAGGATTTCATGTTAACATTGACTTTCCTCGATGAGACAATAGTTAAGCTATATTTGGAGTCTTTTTTATATATCTGAATTTGTGTGAAAAATATGAGAAATTGGTTGGCTTCTGTACAAAAAATTGAATAGAAATAGATAAGAACACCAAATAGAACAACAGTTCTTTAACTTGTTTTATAGTCTAGTATTAGCAGTTTTGCCCTTTTATCTGTCAATAAGACAGTCAATATAGACACCTTGTCAGCATAAATTATCCTTTCATTTTGTAGCACTGTATTTTATAGCTAAAGTGAATGGGAATAGCTAAAAAACTCTTTATTTCTATTTTTGAAAATTTGTAATACAAAAAAAGTATCCAGCCCTTCAATTCTGGCAAATATTGTCAGACTAGATATCCTGAAACCCAACTGAAACAAAATACCTAATAATGCTGGATAAAATATGATATGTCTTAAATATATAGCTGAACTCATATGAAAATAAAGGGCTAAAACCAAAAAGGGAGTTCAAAATTAACTGACACCATCACTGATTCTATGGCTGGACTAATCTTTGCAATCAAGAAGCTCGGATTGTACTAGATGTGCGGAAAGGAGATACGTTTCTAGCCCCTGTAACGTAGAGTTGGAACAGATTCAGGCATGAATTTCAGGTGCTCTAAGGATCCCACAATCAGTGAAAGGTGTTCAGAAAAACTAAACATCCCAGCAAAAGAAATAACAAAGAAACCAATCTGTTTTTGCCTTTGCTCTGAGTGGGTAATAAATGCTTTCTTTGCAAGTTCATACTATCTCAATCTTGCCTTCATATAGGTTTGGAATTTGAATTTTCCAGAAAACAGTACAATAACATACACACTAGCTCACGCTAAGAAATTACCGTAAAGCCTTCTTTGGCAGATAGTCCCCAAGGGCCAGGAACAATAAATGTAAGGCATATGTCTTCTCAAGTCTCAGAGGATGCCTTCAGAGAAAGCCCAATGAACACAAATTTACAATCCAAATGTATATCTAGCATATCTCATCGTTTTTTCAGAATAAAAGATTAGTTAAGATGAAAAAGAGAAATTATAATGGAGAAGTAAATAAAGAAAGGAAAGAAGGAAGGACTGTAGGAGAAAAGGAAGGAATTTACATCCAGATACATCATAGTAATATTGAAGAAATCCAAAGACAATAAAAGACATTACACCAGAACATTATTAAGAAAATTTGACAGCATGAATCAAAATTTAAATTTCACGTACTCTTATCTTTGACCACTTTATCTAAAATAAGTACCCCCTTCAATTTTCCCTTCTCTTACTATACTTTATTTTTCTTTATAGCACTTAACACAAGGTATATTATTTAAGCATACATTTGTCTATTGCCTTTTAATACCACTAAAATGTCAACTCCATGAGGATCAGTGTACGAATTTACTCCAGTTTCACCAACACATGCCACATGTATATGCATATATACGCACATACACACATGTACACATTTGTGTATATGTATAATAAATAACCATGCAACACATATTAACAAATATGTCTTATATATTGGTATATAATATATAGTATTCATAATATATGCAGTATATTATGTATACCATAAGTTACATCATAGGTATTTTAATCTAATATTTATGCTAGAGCCAAATGTAGGAATAATCTACACGTCCATAAATAGAAATTAAAGTATTGTGGTCATACTACCTTACCTCATATAATGCATCTATATGTACTCGTATGGAAAAATATGAAAGACATATTGGCTGTAACAGAAAAATATAAATGTAGTAGGTGATGTCATTTATGTAAAATATTATCCCATTTGGATATAATATTTTTACAAAAAACTGCATATTTGTAAGTGTAAAGGCAAGTTCTTGCCAAAATGCTGGGGCAGTAACTTTCAGGGAAGACAAGTGGCACGAGGAACCTGTGCAGGCAGGATCTTCACTTATATTCTTCTAAATTCTTTGACATTAAAACAAAAGTAAATGTGAAAGGTACAAGCAGTATAACTGTAAAAACATTAATTCTAAAAATATGTTTAATGTTTTTAAAAATTCCCTTTTAATACCTCTGACATTATAGCCTGTATACAGTGAAACTTTTTGGTGCAGTTAACTCCAATTCAAGTTGACTGCTGTCTAATTACATAGCTAAGAAACCAATTTTCTGCATAATCAACTAGTTACTATTCACTTCAATGACATCAAGCCATGCCACAGGTAATTTTGTTTATCAGAGTAGGTTATTAAACACTCAGCATTCTCTATCTATCAATCTATTGATCAATTGAGCTCTCCATCATCTATCTATCCAATCAACTTTATTTGTTAACAGTGTTTCAAATCATAGACGAAACTGTTTTCAAATCTAGTAAGGTTCTTTTAAAAATTGATTCAGGATAACATTGTCTTGGGTAGAGGCCCAGCATCTGCTATTTATACATGTTTTCCAGATGTCTATCTTAAACTTTGAGAAGCACTATTCTACTGAAAAAATATAGAAATTTGAAGCAAACTTAGGGAAATCTAAAATCTGTGGACAAAATGGAGGCTACTTTCTAGTACTTCAATGAAGTATCAACCAAGTATCAGCTATCTCTAAGTAAAAATCTGCTACTATGAAGATATCCCAATTTTCAAAAATTCCTCCAGATTACTCTCCAGCCGTTATCCTTCCCCAGACCCTCTTCACATTGGAGCTTAGGCACCAGGATTCCAAATAAGTCCTTACTTAAAGCACTCACAGTGTTTTCACGCCCTCAACTCTGAGCCTTAGACAATTAGAAGTTCTACTCTTAAAGATCCAAATCCCCTCAAATGAAAGGTCCAAACAACAATCCTCATTTGCTTCCTCTAGACATTAGCTTCATTTAAATGCTTAGTATTAATACTATTGTTTGCCACTCTTTGAAAAACTTTGACATTTTGATCTAACTTGTATTGTCCTTTATCCAGCCCCCATGTGATCACTTTTTACTCCCTCCTCATAGAAAGAAAAGGTTAAGAAAATCAAAGAAAAAGGGAAATTTTCAATTCTTTTGATCTGTGTGTATTTTATATACAACTCTGAGCTATATTTCTCAAAACGAACAAAAAAGATGAACAGATTACTATTTTAGCCAATACTAATACCTTCTACTTACTTATAAACTAAACAAATTTATTGAATGTCTACAATATGTCAGGCTCTGTGCTAGGTGTTGGGATACACCAGTGAATAAACCAAACCAAAGCTTTGCCTTCTGGTAATGGACATTCTTGGGAAAGAGAAAGAACACATCAACCCTGAATATTGTTGTCCCTCTCCTTCTCACCATAAGGCAGTTTCTCAAAAATGGCTTTCTTTCCATTGTTTATGTCTCTTTTGACTTCTGTGTTAGTTGCTCTCTCTGAATTAAAAAAAAAAAAAAGGAGCACATATTAAATAGTATGGTTTCTCTTTTAAAAAGTGTTGTTTATGTTTTCTTTTGTACACCTCTGTATTTTTTAATCATGATAAAATAAATATTACATAAAATTTACTATTTACTATCTTAATCTATTTTATTTTTATTTATTTATTTTTTGAGACAGAGTCTCACTCTGTCACCCTGGGCTCAAGGGATCCTCTGCCTCAGTCTCCTGAGTAGCTGGGACTACAGGTGCACGCCACCATGCCCAGCTAATTTTTTCTCTCTTTAGTAGAGATGGAGTCTCACTCTTGCCCAGACTGGTCTTGAACTCCTAAGCTTAAGCAATACTCCGGCCTCAGCCTCCCAGAGTGTTAAGATTATAGGTGTGAGCCACCACACCCAGCCTATCTTAACCATTTTCAAAGTGTACAGTTCAATAGTGTTAAGATCATTCACATTATTGTGTAATCAATTTCTATACATTTTTTCATCTTGCAAAACGAAACCATTTGATCATCAACTCCCCATTTCTCTCTTCCCCTAGCCCCTGCCAGGCACCATTCTATATAAGCAAAATCATTCAGTATTGGCCTTTTTGTGATTGGCTTATTTCACTTAGCATAATATCCTCAAGGTTCATTCATATTACAGCATTCTTGTTGTAGCCTTTTTAAGGCTACATTCCACGGTAAACGCATGTATCACATTTTGTTTATGCATTCATCTGTCTATGGAGAGTTAGGTTGCTTCCATCTTTTGGCTGTTGTGAGTAATGCTGCTATGATCATGAGTTTTCAAATATCCTTTTGAGACCCTGCTTTCAATTCTTTTCAATATATGCCTAGAAGTGGAATTGGTGGATCATAGAGTAATTTTAATTTTTTGAGAAATTTTCATACTGTTTTCCATAGCAGCCACACCATTTGCAATCCCACCAACAGTGTACAGTATGTCTCCTAATAATGTCATTTCATTCAATAGCCAATAGTCATTAGTTATAACACTGATGAGGAAACCAAAATATCAATTTCCAACTGAGGCCACTGTCTGTAAGGAGTTTGTAGGTTCTTGTCATGTCTGCATGCGTTGTCTGGGTAGTATGGTTTCCTTTCAGTCCCAAAGCTGTGCACATAATATGAATTGGCATGTCTACATGGTCCAAGTGAAAGAGAGAGAGTGCACAGGTGTTGTGAGTGTGTGTGTGTGCGCGTGTGCTCAGCAATGAGATGGTATCCTGTCCAGGGCTGGTTCCTGCCCTGCTCCCTGAGCTGCTGGGATAGGCTCTGGCAACCATGAACTGGAATCACTGGGCGAATAGTTATTCATTTTTAAAAACTTGTTTTTATTAAACTTTCTTAAATATATGTATAGCTCATATTTATTTCAATGTTTAATATGAAAAGTGTTTGGGATCTTTATTTAGGAGTTTGGTGATGCTTTTGTAACCAGAAATATGCCTTAGGAACTTAGTACTAGCTTATATCAATTAGCCTATGGTAAAATTGGTTTTGTTTATACAACGCTTCTCTTAAAGCTAGAGTTTTCAAGAACCTATGGAGGACATTAAGTGAGGGCTTACTGTACAAGGGTTCTAATTTCTCTATATTCTTGCCAACACGTGTTATTTTCTCATTTGCTGTTGTTAGCAGTCATTATAATGAGTATGAAATCATCTCTATTTTTGTAATATAGAGACACTAAATATATATTAAACATGCAGTTTGTTTTTAGCAATAATAATTGACTTTATCACATACTTCGATCATCTTTTCACTAGCTGTCCCTTTGTTCTCTTCCCACATCTTCACAGAATTGTGTCCTTTTGGCCTTTCTATTGCATCTTAAATGAAAGATCTTCCTGACAGAGGCCTTTCCTAGTTGGTGTAATATAAAATAATTACTCTTTAAATCATCACCTTATCCAAATAATCTGCATAACACTGACCACTGTCAGAATTTTGTTTAATGTCTGTATGCATATGTATGAATTTAATGTTTGCTTATATTTTATTTATTTTCAACTTAAAAATTATTACATTTAAGTTGAAATTTAAAGCATCAATTATAATTTAAGATTCATGAGGGCAAAGACTATGTCTTTTTTATTCATCACTATATCCCTGGTGCCAGTGTTTGATAAAAATGTTTATTGAATTTGATAAATTATAGGAGTAAGAAAGTTTAAATAAATGGAGTAAAAAAAAATTCCAGATAATTGTATGAACTCTTCTCTTTGCTTGTGTAGACACAGCTTTGGTACTTGTGATTTTGTAAGTGTAATGGCACAGTAGTGATTTTACAATTCCCATAAAATTAAATCTGTAGATTCAGAAAAATAAAGGCCACAGTGAAAGTAATGGGTCATATCCACTTTTAATAGAAATTATTGAATGTGTCCACTCTGTGATGGTTTTTAGCCCTCTTTATAGTTAGAAAATACATAGAGTGTTACAATGGAGTAGGAAATGTTTTAAATTGTCGAGTTAAAGGCTTACTTTTTACTCTATGATTCCTTATTTTATCACAATGACACAACATAAAGTTCAAAGCATATAATGGGGCGAGAAGAAGAAAGACTTCCAAATACCTGGCAGGCATATCTTTCAATTTAATTCACCTGTCAGCCCAGGCAATGGTGAGTGAACCTATTATTGGCAGTCTCGTACCATAGTTACTTTCAGACTCTTACTCTCTTCCTGTCTACATAGAACAAGTCACCAAATTACTCTCCACTCTGTCTCCTTGGAATTCTTTTTGAGATTTTTAGCGTAAAAATTCTAGATCAGAACAAAATGGTGTGTCACATTTCTCCCCATTTGATAAGGAGCAATATTTAATCTTTGTAGCACTGAAAAATAATCTTTTTAGTTCAAATACTTTATCAATTTTATTATAAATGAGAGGCAATCTACCTATGCTCGTATCATTCATCATAATGAAATAATCACCTCATTTATTTTACTTCATAAAACAGAAAGAAAGCAAAGAAGAAAGAAAAAAGAGGATGAGAAGATTACAGGAAACAGGAATTATATTTCTGAATCAGCCAGTTTCCTTTCTCTAGGTAAGACATTGGGTTTACTGTTCCTTATTGTCTACCACAGCACTTGGCTTGGTGCTACACATAGAATCTAAGCTCATTAAATATCTGTGCATTGAACATGTCTGAGGAGAGTTAAAACCAAAACTGAGACTCAAGTGTTAAAAGATTATTTTCAAAAAAAGGTAAAAGCCATGACTTTCATGCAGATATAAAAATGATCATGTATTAAAAATTTTTGCACAACTCATTAATGATCAAACTGGTGAGGTGTTTCAACCAATTCAAAGAAGAATCCAAGGACAGACACAACTGTAAGTAGAAATTTTGAAATCTATGTACAAATGGAGGCAAAGATGGTAGTTCCTGGAGCTAGGGGTTTTCCCTTCTACCAGCTTGTATTAATTTGCGTATGTCCATACACAAAATTATTTTGCCTTATTACTAGTTATCTACAGCTTTCAGAGTTGTGAAATGGCTACCATACAATTAGGAACAGATAACCCAGTGGGTGTGCTATAGTAATGCACCCATTTTTTTCCTACATAACTAGAATATATATGTGAATTCTGCACCTTCAGTACTACTTGTCCCTCTCTTGTTTCTAATACTATCACAACCCAGAGATTCTTGTGCTCGCAGAAAGCTACTAGTCATGATCTCATAATTATTTGGAGGTTGAACTTACACAGGAGTATGCATTTTAATATAAAATTATGAAAGGAAAAATATTCTTAGACAAAAATCATAACTGTATTGTGGTCTCATATTGGATAATGGAAGAAATGTTTTGGACTGAAGACCCTAACCTGCATTCCTTAATTCCCGATACATGAAAGTTTAGGTTTATAGAATTTGAATAGCATTTCTTTTATAGATGAGGATACAGGCGCTTGAAAAGGTTAAAGAAGAGGCCCTATCAGGCGTCCTCAAACTACGGCCCACGGGCCACATGTGGCCCACCGAGGACATTTATCCAGCCCGCGGGTGTTTTTGCCCCCGCTGCCTGTCCTGCTTAACAGCCGACTAGTCCCGGGCCCACAGTGCACACTCTCCAACGGTCTGAGGGGCAGTGAACTGGTCCCTTGTTTAAAAAATTTGAGGACCTTTGCCCTAGATAATACACTAGTTGTTGGTAAACACAGTTCTCTTGACTTCAAAAGTTATTTTTCCTTTCTTTGAATAAGATGCATTCATGAGCACTGTTCCACACGACAGTTCAACCACGGTAATTATCACCATGAATATGATCCAAGAGCAAACAAATGTTCATCTTGTACCTCACCTTGACTGGAAGTTTTCCTCAAGAATGATGACATTATGCACAGACTAGGGCAGAGAATTAATTTTAGGTGTCATGAAGGGCTGAAACAACGTTCATACCAGTATTAAGATAATTCATGCAGTGTTTGACACATAATGAATACTCAATTAATGTTAGTTAATATTAGTAAAATATAATAAGAAAGAACTTAATGCACAAATTTTTTCACAGGTTTCTCAATTTTTATATGACCTGGTTGTGCCACCTTCAGGATGTGAGGCAGGGTATGGACTACCTACATAACATTTTAGCTTTGTTCTAATTCAATAATTTTATACCTTATGTCAAATGGTTTACTTGCACATTTCCTACAGTTGGAAGTTTGTACATTGGCTGGTTGTACACAAAAAAGGTCTTTGAATCTCCCTGGAAATATATCAATATTCCACAGAGAGATCATGAACATCAGCCAGAAGTCACATGTTTTCAGTGACCACTGATGTTGCCCTCTCCTACCTGGTGGATGGGGTCTTCTTTCAGGAACCTCATCAGGACATAGACCAAGTGCAATAATTGAGGTACACATGAAACATTGTCTAATTCAAACATAAATTCAGATCATCCATTCTGCTGAAGAATTTCTCTTTTGATTACTATAAATAATGATACTGAACATTCTTTTCTTAATAGAGAATTAGGAACTGCCAGAGGCACAATCCATCTGTAGCATCCAGAAGGAAACAATAAAAAGAAAGGTTTATATATTCCTGTTTTTAACTTGTTATAATTAGTACCCCATTGACCAGATCTATTGAAATCATTTGGTCCAGATTTTCTGCTGAGTCTACAAAATGGGCTTTTATCCAAAAAGGAGATTTCTATATTCCTATGAAAATAAAGGGGAAGGGAAAAAAGTAATCTTTCAAAAGTGTTTTTAGTTGTTCAAATATAAAGAAATGAAATGACTCGTTTTGTTGTTATGTTCTCCCACTTCTTTTTTTCTTTTTAATGAAAGGTTATTTAGATTCTGAAGTCATGCTGAAATTGGGTCCACTGAGTGATAAAACCCCTCTCTTTCTTTGCTTCAGCTCTGTAGAAAAGAGCAGATATTTTAGTTAGTTCTTGAGACTTATAAGTTATACAACCTAAACCAAAAATGTCATTTATTTGACAAAACTCTCTATTGTATTTATGGGGAAAGTACAAATTTCCCTATCCTATGGTGATCCCATCTCAAATCTTACTAGATATCTTTATGATTTTGTTCCCTCTTTTGAAAAGTTATTTTCATGATACTCTTTGAAAGTATCATCTTTCCAGACATCACTGTCCCCATAAATTGAAATTTATTTCTTCATAGAAAACAGAACAATTGTTTTCTTATAAATAAAATTCCCTACATTTACTTTCCTTTATTCCTATTAATATTTATTACACAATTTCACTGTAATAGACATAATGCAATATGCAAAATAGATTCTCACTAATATTAACAGATTTATATTTTAAAGTAAATAAATAAACTTCTTCTAATTTTGCATTTTTTTCCTCAAGGTACTAAGGAAATACATTGTAGGGTCAGCTACATTTAGAGATCAAAGAGTGTAAAAAGAGAGAGGAAAAAATATCACTCACAGCAGGTAGGCTTTTCACAACATAAGCATGATCTCATCTACTTAAAAATAGATTAGCCTCGATAAATAAGATGAGGGAAATAATGCGTGAGATACAAGCAAAGGAAACTGGGTATCTTACACACTAAATGGATCCCAAAAGACCATGAAGACCTTTACCAATAACAGACCCACCACCCATGCAGGACTGGTTGGTGACAAGAAGAGAAAGAACAATATAAAAGTGATAAAATCTTGTGCAACCAACAAATAGAAAATTTAAGAACCAAAATTAAAAACAAACTATTAGAGTAGCAAACAATTCCTAAAAAGCAAAAATGATTTTGGAGGCAAATAAAATTATTTATGTTTCTTACAATGTCACTGACCTGAAGACAATGAAGGCTCCTTGATTTAAATATATCATATAAAAGAAATGTATATAGAATATGTTGCATTCTTGAATCATATGTGTCTCCAATCCCTGCCCCTAAAGCAGAAACTAATTTTATTTTTTCCTGAGAGAATTAGGGTGAGGTGTGGAGATGAAGCAGATAAATATACTTTTTTGTCATTATGATAAACTTTGTAATTAAACTTAATTAAAGCTCATTAACCACCAAGAGAGAATAAGAAATAAATTTCCAAAAATGTAAAATTTTCTTTAGACATATTTTAGAATCAAAGAATATATTTTCATTGAAAGCACATCTACATTATCAAGTTAACAGAAATGTCCTTAATAATTATATTGCCTTGTTAAACAAAGCTAGTCGTCATCTCAAATTGTCAAAGCACAAGAATTATAAAAGGCACTAAACAAAAGTAATGTTTTTGTCTTCTAAAACCAATAATACTATTTGGATGATTCCCTTGATATTCAGTAAAATAGATATTAGCCAACTCATTTTTCAGTTTTATTGAAATTTAATTAACTCTGCTTGATGATTTGTACAAATGTATCTACTGTGTAAACATTCAAAAGAAGACATACAAATTGCCAACAGATTCAATGTTTGAGCATATGAAAAAATGCTCAACATCACTAATCATCAGAGAAATGCAAATTAAAATCACAATGAGATACCAGTCAGAATAACTATTATTAAAAAGACAAAAAATAACAAATGTTGGTGAGGATGAGGACAAAAAGGAACTCTTATATATTGTCTACATTATAGGTGGGAATGTAAATTAGGTCAACCTTTTTAGAAAACAGTCTGGAGATTTCTCATAGAACTACCTTTAGCTATAGCAATCCCATTACTGGGTGTCCACCCAAAGGAAAACAAATCATTATATCAAAAAGATACCTGCATTCGTATGTTTATTGCAGCAATAGTCACAATAGCAAAGATATTAAATCAATCTAAGTGTCCATCAAAGGAAGATTAGATGAAGAAAATGTGGTATATATATAAAATGGAATACTATTCAGCCATAAAAAGAATGAAATCATATCTTTTGCAGCAACATTGATGGAACTGGAAGCCATTATCTTACGTGAAACAAATCAGACACAGAAAGACAAATACCATGTTTCCCCAAAAATGAGACAGGGTCTTATATTTATTTTTCCTCAAGAAGATACCCTAAGGCTTATTTTCAGGGTATGTGTTATTTTCTCCTCAAAGCCTCAGTTTGCAGCACACACAGGATGGCCGGGACCTGGCAGGGGGAGCTGACCTTGTTGGTGGGGCTGCCTGCACCTTTCCGGTCACCTCTGGGATAGTAGCTGTCACGATGGGGCAGATGAGAAGGGCTGCTCATCTTATTTACCACTCTGGGACGAAATGCATGGGTTGTGCAGATACACTGCGTAGCCACGTCCATCACTAGGTCTTATTTTCGGGGTAGGGCTTATATTGCACAAATGCTTAGAAATCCTGCTAGGGCTTATTTTATGGTTAGGTCTTATTGTCGGGGAAACACGGTATCATATGTTCTCACTTGTAAGTGAGAACTAGATAATGTTCACACATGAAATAGAGTGTGCAATGATAGACAATGAGGACTCAAAAGGGTAAGGAGGTGGTAGGGGTGGATGATGAGAAATCATGTAATAGGTGCAATGGACACCCTAAAAGCGCTGACTTTTCCACTGTGCATACTATGCATATAATAAAATGGCATGTGTACCTTATAAATGTATGCAAATAAAAAAATCAACAACTTATAAATAATTGGAAAAAATATATAGGACATTTCTGTCATCTCCAAAAGTTACTTTATGTCACTTTTCAATACAAATGACTCCCATTCCCCTCTCTAAGCCATCATTGATTTTATTTTTATCACTATAAATTAATTCTGCCTGTTTTTCAATTCATATAATGGGATTTGCAGTAGATATTCTTTTTTTTTATTTCAGCATATTATGGGGGTACAAATGTCAAGATTACTTATATTGCCCATGCCCCCCTCCCGCCTCAAGTCAGAGCTTAAGGCATGACCGTCTCCCAGACGGTGCACATCTCACTCATTATGTATGTATACCCATCCCCTCCTCCCCCCTCCCACCTACCCAACACCCTAAAAATGTTATTCCTATATGTCCACTTAGGTGTTGATCAGTTAATACCAATTTGCTGCTGAGTATATGTGGTGCTTGTTTTTCCATTCTTGGGATACTTCACTTAGTAGAATGGGCTCCAGCTCTATCCAGGAAAATACAAGAGGTGCTATATCATCATTGTTTCTTAGAGCTGAATAGTACTCCATGGTATACATATACCACATTTTATTCATCCACTCAGGTATTGATGAGCATTTGAGTTGTTTCCACAACTTTGCAATCGTGAATTGTACTGCTATAAACATTTGAGTGCAGGTGTCTTTTTTGTAGAGTGTCATTTGATCTTTTCGGTAGATGCCCAGGAGTGGGATTGCTGGATCAAATGTAGACCTTATGTATCTGGCTACTATCCCTTAAAATGTTTTTGAGATTCTTCCATGTTGTGTATATTGATAATTGACATGTTTTCAAAGATGAATATTATTCCTTTATAAGAATATACTGAAGTTTGTTTATCCATTTGTTTGTTGAAATGTTTTCTTATTTTCAAATGTTTATGATCATCTGTATACAAGTCTTTTTGTGAATATATACTTCTATTTCTCTTGATTAAATACGTAGGAGTATAATTTCTGGCTCACATGCTAAGTGTAGGTTAAACTTTATATTAATAATAAACTACAGCCAAACAGCTTTTTAAATTATTTATTTATTTATTTATTTCAGCGTATTACGGGGTTACAAATGTTTAGGTTACATATGTTGCCTTTGCCCCACCTGAGTCAGAGCTTCAAGTGTGACCATCCCCCAGATGGTGCACACCGCACCCATTAGGTGTGAATACTTCTGCACAGCCAAGGAACTATCATGAGAGCAAATAGACAACCTACAGAATGAGAGAAAATATTCCCATCCTACATATCTGGTAAAGAGCTGAAACTAGAATCTATATAGAACTCAGGAGAATCAGGAAGAAATAATCAAACAACGCTATCAAAAAGTGGGCAAAGGACCTGAAGAGAAACTTATCAAAAGAATATAAACTAATAGCCAATAAAAATAGGAAAAAATGCTCAACATCTCTAATCATCAGGGAAATGCAAATCAAAACCACAATGAGATATCACTTATCTCCAGTGAGAATGGCTTTTACCAAAAAGTCCCCAAACAATAAATGTTGGCATGGATGCAGAGAGATAGGTACACTCATACACTGTTGGTGGGACTGCAAACTAGCACAACCACTGTGGAAAGTAATACAAAGATACCTCAAAGAACTGAAAGTAGAACTACCATTTCATCTAGCAATCCCATTTCTGGATATCTACCCAAAGGAAAAAAAGACATTCTATAACAAAGACATTTGCACTAGAATGTTTATAGCAGCACAATTCACAGTTGCAAAGATGTGGAAACAACCCAAATGCCCATCAATACATGAATGGATTAATATAATGTGGTACATGTATACCATGGGTTTCTGCTAAACAGTAAACAATGGTGATCTGGCACCTCTCATATTATCCTGGATAGAGCTGGAGCCCATTCTACTAAGTGAAGTATCACAAGAATGGAAAAACAAGTACCAGGTGTACTCAGCAGCAAATTGGTATTAACTGATCACTTATGTCCACATATAATAGTAACATTCATTGGGTGCCAGGCAGATGGAAGGGCAGCTAAACAGCTTTTAATTGGATGTACAATTTTACACTTCCTTCAGCAATAAGTTTCAGTAATTCTTCATCCTTGCCAAAATTTCATACTGTTCAATACTGTTCATCTTTTTCATTTTATCTTTTCCAACTGCTATGTAGTAGTATCTCAATATGGTTTTAATTCATTAAATTTGTTGAAAATAATGCACGTGCTTACTGGCCATCAATATAACTTCTTTTGTGAAATGCTTTCTTAATCTTTGGATCATTGTTCAATGTATTTTGTTTTGTCTTCTTATTTTTGGATTTTCCAAGTTCTTTATATATTCTGGATAAAAGTCTACTCAGATATATGTACTGACAAATTATCTACCAGAAATAAACTTCCTATCTGCTTATTGATGAAGTTTGTTCAAGAGAAAAGAAAATGTTTAATTTTGATGAAATCCAGTTTATCCTTTTTTTGTTATTTTTATCTATTTTTGTCTATTTTATATTTCATTAATTTCTGGTCTTTATTAATATCTTCCTTTTACTTATCTTGATTTAATTTGCTTTTCTTTCACTAGCTTCCCATATTTAGAATTTAGATCATTAACAAGAAATCTTTCTTCATTTTAATATAATCATTTAAAGTTACAAATTTTAACCTAAGCTCTGTTTATCTTCATTGCACAAATTTTGATATTTTTAGTTTTTTTATTTTCATTCAAGTAAAAATGTTTTCTAATTCTCCTTGCAATTATTTATAAATGTATTCATTTATTTCCAATCATTTGAGGATTTTTTCCCAAATATCTTTTAGTAATTTATTTTAAATTGAATTACTTTGTGGTTAAAGAACATATTCTATATGCTTCCAATCTTTTTAAATTTATTAAAGCCTTCCATACTTCAATGAAAAGATATTTTAAGTGGCTTTATCATCACCAAAATCACCAGTAATCTCAACCTTTTCTGTGAATATTATCTTCACCTTCTTTCCCTAATTGAAATTTTGTTCTTCTCTAATGATAATTTTCTCTATACATCCATCTCTTATGGTGGCTGTTTTCTCTCTCACATCTCTCAGATCATGTTTACTGGAGATGGGATGCTCCATGTTGCCACTTCCAGACCATTCTTCCTCACTTATCAAAATAATTTTTTTACTCTGCTTTGAATTTCATTCCAGACTAGATCACCAACTCCCTTCCATGTTGTAGCCATCTCCCAGGCTCCCAGGTACTAAAAAAACTCACTTCTTACATGGCCTCTTGGTAACTCCAACACTATTGCTTTTGCTGATCTTTACTGGTGATCGCAATAGTTGCACAGATTATTCTTTCTTGCCCCTTAGGCCCTTGATCATCCCTCCTTTGTCTCTACCCAATTTCAGTCCGGCTCTCCCACAGTCATTCTGTTGACGTTGTTGTCAATAGCTACAATCCCTCCCCCACAGTTTCAGTTTCCAACATCCCACCCCATGCAACATCCTATTCTCTTTCTTGTTCATTTCCTCTATTATCTCAGCACTAACAATCCTTCACTTTCATCTGCACTTTGATTCTGTCGTATCTGACAACACTTTCACTGTTTCTCACACCCTCCATATCCTCTTTTCTTCTTATGTAAGTCACATTCCATAAACATTATTACCGTGCCTTGCTTTTAACCTCACCTCCTTTTTCTTTCTCTATTGTTTTAATACATTTCCTTGGCAAAACAACAGCCCTAGTTTTCGATCTGACTCTTTTTTTTAATTCAGTACTGGTGCCAGCTGAAGCTGGAAGTAGAAAACACATACCATGTAGTCAAAGTTTAAATTGATGATCACTTTACACATGTAGACTCTTAATACTACCTGCTAATCCCACCATATTTTCCTTCCTCCTTTCATCTCTTATCCCAAACAGTTATTTTATACCTATCTCTCTTCCCACAAATCTCTAACACATCTTTCCTGTGCTTACTCTATCCTTACTATCTTTCTTTATATTTCATAGGGGAAAGGACAAATGTGGATATGGTAGTAAACCCTCATAGTAGTTTCAGTGTCAAGACCCACATAGTATACATTTTAGATTGTTAGTATGAATGACCTCCCTGTGCTCCTAGTTAAGGCCAGTGCCTGTACTGTATATCAGCTCTGAGACTCTTCCCTATGGAAAGATACTGTCCCAGTAATTATTTTCTTTTGCTCTCCTGCTTCATCACCTTTCTTCTCTATACTTCATCCGTATACTAACATAGCCATGCTGTTAAGCCCCCTGACACCTACTTCACTCTTTAGTTACTTTAGAGCAAATGCTTTAACAGTTACCTATCACTCACCAATTTCTCTTGGAAATTTTTAATAAATCCACTCCAATAAATATTTTCTCCTACAGCTCTTCTGAAATTGTTCTTCTCAAAGCCATCAAATACTTGCCCATTGCTAACTCTAGTGGTAATTCTCATCTTTACCTTCCTTGACCCATCAGCAGCTGTTTATAAGATTTTTCACTCTTTACTTCTAACAATTTTTTATTTATCTGGTTTCCAGGATCCTATACTTGCCTGGTTTTTATTTTACCTCTCTGGACACTTGTTAGTCTCTTTTCCTGATTCCTTTATATTTCCTCAAGCAGAACTGGCTACATAATTTGTGAAGCACAGTTCAAAATAAAAATATGAGGTCTCTTGTTTGAAAATTAAGAATTTCAAGGCAAGAACACAATCTAAAACAACCCTGGGACCTTTTTGAGTGTGGGTCTCAATGCAACTACTAGACATCATGTCCGGGAAGTCAGCCTTGCCTCAGTCTCGAAATGTTAGAGTGCCCCAAGGCTCTAAGTCTGAAACCTTATGCATTTTCACTTTTCTCTATATATCTAACCCCTATCTTACCTCATCTAGTCTCTTGGGTTTAAATCCCATTATATTCTAGCGATTTCTGAATTTATATCATCATATGGTGACTCTAAACTGAATTTCCACTTATATAACTAATAGGAATTTCAAACTCAACATGCCCCCAAGTAAGTTCCTGATCTTTCATTCAAAACTGGCTGTATCCGTAGCCTTCTCTAATTCAGTTAATGCAAACTCCATTCCTTCTGTTTTTCATGCCCCAAAACATGATGTCATCCCTGATGCATCTTATTTTAGCCAATTATTTTAGTTCTACCTTCAAAATCCATCCAGAATATGATCACTTCTCTTCATACCCACTGCCATCATCTTGCCTAGGCTACCATAATTTCTTACATGCATTGTTGCAATACTCCTCTAATTGGTCTCTTGCTTCTACTATTGACTTCTTTTAGTCTGTTCTCACCTCAGCATCTAGAGTGACCCCATTATACAGAAGACAGATAACATCATTTTTTACTTAAAACCATCCAATGCCTCCCTATGTTACTCAACATGAAAGTCAAAACACTGACTATGTGACTTACAGTCATATCCTACATGTCTTATGCCACCCCCCTCATTAAAATTGTCACCTATCTGACCTGACTACTATCCCTTAAGTCTTTCTTCCTGTTTCTTGAACATATCAAAATACTCCTGTTGAGTAAATTTGCATTCGTTTTTCACTTTTCCTAGAAAGTTCTTCTCCTGGACATAGTTAGCGCCCTTATTTCCTTAGGTCTTTCCTCAAATTTTATCTTTTGTGGTAGGTTGAATAAATGTCTCCCTACAAAAAAATACATAAATGATCTAATCACTAGAACCTGTGAATATTTTATCTTACTTGGCAATAGCAATTTTGCAGATTAAGTTGAAGATCTTGAGATGGAGAGATTATCCTGGATTATCCAGGTGTACTCAATCTAATCACAAGGGTTCTTTTTATAAGAAGGACCCAGGAAGGTCAGAGTGATCAGTAGGACATGGGCCTAGCAAGAGGTTGGAGTGATGTGAGGAAGGGGGCACAAACAAAGCAGGCAGCTTCTAGAAGCTGAAAGAGACAAGGAAGCTAATTCTTCCATGAAGGAACACAGCCCTGCCAATACTTTGATTTTAGACTTCTGATCTCTAGAACCATATGAATAAATTTATGTTGTTTAAACACTAAATGTGTGCTCATCTGATATAGATCAATACAAAACCAATATGCCTTCTCGCTGAGGTCTACACTGGCAACTTGTCTAAAGTTTTAATGGCCACTCTGTTTCTTTTTATTTTTATCTTAATAGTATATGCTTCATACCGTATCACATACTGCTGATTTTATTTAGCTACCTAATACATTGTTAGTCTTCTCCACTGAAATATAAATTCAATAAGTGCAGGCTTTGGGATCTGATTTTTCTTCACTACCCTATTTGTAGTACCTAAAACATGCCAGGCATATATTAGGTGTTCAATAAATATTTCTTTAAAATAATGAATGAATGAGTTCAGATTTTTTGTTTCTCTCTAATTAGTGATTTTTATTCTTTCTGTGATAGTGCCCATGAATATTCTGGCATAGCATAGTGTACTCTAACAGCAAATGTGTGTGTGTGTGTGTGTGTGTGTGCATGTGCACAGGTATGCATGCACACTGTAGTAGTGCACTTATATGTAACTGATAATAGCATGATGAACGGTTAGACTGCATTGTGATCTTACTATGTAACCAATAGGATTGACGTGACCACACCAAACTTTTCGCATTTCATATCTGCTTATTTCTGCCATGGAAATGATGAATAAAGTCAGCTGTAATGTTTAATGAAAACAATAGAAACAACAGAAAATACAGAATGACAATAATTAGGGACAGATAGCATTGCTTTTTATTTTATTTCAATATATTACTTCTTAGACATGGTGAGCAATATAGTCAATAAAATTCAATGCCTCTCCCACTTTCTATATATATTCATTGCTCTTAGCATATATTCATAGCTCTTTCCTACTAGCACATAGACTCAAATATGCCATAAGTTTTACAAAAGAATATATCACCTCTTAAACATCATAGTAGAATGTCAATGTCTTAGATTTTGACCTTAAGAATAACAAAAACCATATACTGTATTTTCATTTATGTCTATAGAACATCAGGTTAGAGGAGCAAAGCAGTCTTTGAAATAAAATAGACTCCATATATAAAAGCTGACTGCATTCTAAGTTTTATTTTTTACAAAGAAAATACAAAGGAAGTGAACTATAACTGCATTATTTTTGTATGAGGAACTTCTTAAAAATCCTGCTTTCCATGCTGAATAAACCTGAATTCTCAATCAGCTTGTTGCTTATTCAGTGTCTGTAGCATATCCAAGCTCATTATGCCATGCCACAGGGAGTACATCATTCTGAGAAAGATATTTCCTTAGTGATATTTTTATTTACAGACTATAATGCAGGAATTGATTAAAGGAAATGTTCCTTCTTATTACAAAATTAGAAACTTTTGCAATTATTTCCATTTTCCCCCTAGGGTTGACTTGGCAGTATAAACTTATATTTAAAGTATATTGATAATTCCCAGGAAGGGTGTTTAATCCTATTAATTGAGGTCTCCAAGAGGACCCAGTGGGGTTAAAATAAAAGCTATTGTGAGTTCTTTCTTTCTGGTATTACTAACTATTTTTCTGTCAGTGGACAAAAGATCAACACTGCTCCCTTGTCACTGTAATTTTACTGAGCAGGTGTGGCACTGGGGCATGGAGTGGGAAAAATAGGCTATTGACATAATTCAGCCCTGAGGTTTATATCACATCTGTGGCAGAAGAAAGCTCCCCTGCTGATAAAAAATTAGCTATCACTGGCAGAGCTATGCTCAGAAAGAAGAAGAATAAACATTTCTCAAGCTCAGCATGAGGAAAGTGCGCATGTATTCGCTGAAAGAGGCTTATTTGTATACACCATAGGGCATATGGAACCAAACACCCATGCACAACCCATGCTACTCTCTTATCATACATCTAGTTCTCCTCACAAGCGACTCCACTTGAAATTTGCAAAGCCAGTATGTATAAAAGTGCTTTCAAGTATTAATAATAATAATAATATCACAAATAAAAATGTCAACTGTGACTAAGTAACTCGGATAATGTTCCATTGTGTGCTTCGTTACGTAATTAGCTTGATTATAGAGGTAAGGAAACTGAGGAACAAAGTAAATGAGTTATTTATCCAAGGTCAGTTTCATAGATTGGGAACACAGCCAGAACTAGACCTTATCCATGAGACCAGATCAACTCCCTCTCTTGAAGTTGGCATATTACACTGAAAGTAACATCATGCGAGTATCTAATAAAGACTTTAAGCTATTATAGTAGAGTGTCTTCAGACAAAATTCGAATTGATTGAAACCTTCCTCTGAAACCTGAATCAAAGCAAACCCCATCTTTTCATTCTATACCTCTTCTCTTGTAGTGAAGGATCCAAAGATAGCACACAAATGGATGTTTCTCTGATACCTGTGGCTTATCAGTAAGAATAGAAGTAATGGAAATCTCATGAGAAATCCTGCTCTTAAAAGATTTCCAATCCAATTTTTGAACTCAAAAAGCTTGAATTAGTTTCAGATTAACATCCAAGTCTTTCAAAGTACATCTTCCAGGATTCCGTTATCAGGAGGACATCGCACGCTGGATTTTAGGTTCAATTTTTATGGCAAGAGGAAAGTAATGGACAAATATTCAGATTTTATTTTCTTCTTTTTTCCCCTCATGCCTCCTGTTCTTTACATTTCTTTTCTACATGTAATTTATTTTTTCACTTAAACTTTCATTACCTTCTGATAAGATACTCACCCACATTCATGCATGAATACACACATAACCATACATATGTAGTGTAATGGGTCCTAATGTTAGGCTAACACAATGGCAACTAGCAGGTCATTTTACCTCTTTTTATATGTGATACTGTGTGTAACCAAGCCTAGAAGAATTAGAGTTCACAGATGTTCAGTTTCAGTGTCTTTCAAATGCATTTGAATGTAGGGAATCCCATTCTGCAGTGCCCATAAGCAGTATAATTGCCATCCTTTTTTTGTCTCTAATCCTCATGTTTTTCTCATTGCAGATATAGTTGAGCTGGCTGTCAAACTTTTTCTCAAATTTCTTCTCCAAAGTGTAGGTCAGTTGCTATTGGTGAATAACATGCATAAGATAGGCAAGTGGTAAGGATATTACAGAGATTTGTCCCCCTCAGTCTTCCCTGGAGAATTTGAAGCAAGAAAATAAAGAAATATGATTTATAAATCAGAGTGGAAACCTTTCGGAGATTCATACATTATAAACACAACTAAATATACTGGGTATTTATTAATTAGATAAACAGAATCTAGTCTTTTTTAAAAGACCACATAAATATGTCATCAAGAAGAATTCCATTCCAACCTACTCTCAGCAACCTATTCATACATGTCCTTTTCCAAACCTTCCTTTTGAGACAGCTCCCCTGCTAGGACTAGTGTCTACAGAGCATTAGCACTACCTTGCAGTTTCACAATATGGCCCTGGGTGCTTAGTAAAATTCTAAAGAAGAAAGGACTTCATATCTCACATTACAAATTGAGGCAAAAGTTAATATGATTTTATGTGAAAATGCTTATTTTTATAATACTAATATTTCATCTATTTTCTACATCTGTAGAAATATGGATGTTGGTATTTTGATAGAGATTGCATTGAATCTGTAGATCATTTTGGGTAGTATGGACATTTTAACAATGTTGATTCTGCCACCACATGACCATGGTATGGTTTTTCACCCATTTATGTCCTTTGCTATTTCCTTCCTCAGTGTTTCATAGTTTCCCTGTAGAGGAATTTGACCTCCTTAGTTAACTATATTCCTAGGTATTTTATTTTCTTCATTGCTATTGTGAAGGGTAGTAAGTCTTTGATTTGGTTCTTAATTTGACTTTGTTGGCGTATATGAATGCTGCTGATTTGTGTACTTTGATTTTGTAAC
>CAUYPO010106156.1:0-98328 GCA_963574435.1 Cheirogaleus major
GGCCGGTTTCTACACTTTTAAACTATCTTTCCCTTTGTAGTTAATAAATATTGGGAGAGGCAGCATGGCTGCCCCCCGAGATGTCCGGGTCCTAATCCACAGAATCTGGGAATGTGTTTGGCTACATGGCAAAGGAGAATGGAACTAAGGCTGCAGACAGGAGGAAGCTTGCTCATCAGCCAACTTTAAAACGGGGAGACTGCCCTGGAACATCCGACGGGCCTTGTGTCACGAGGTCCTTAAAATTGGAGGCAGGAGAGTCAGTGTGTGTGGGAGGGAGAGGCCCGACCCTCTTCACTGGCTTGCAGTAGAGGCCGGGCCGAGAGCCAAGGGATGTCGGTTCCTCCAGACACTGGGAAAGGACAGATTCTACCCTGACCTTCCAGAAGCACTGGCCCTGCAGATACCTTGGCTTAGCCAGTGAGGCCAGGCTGGACCTCTGACTGACAGAGCAGTAAGAGAATGCATTTGCATTTTCCAGCCACTAAGTTTGAGGAATTGTGTTATGGCAGCAGTAGAAAGGTAATGTAAGTATCCTGGAGATGTTCTGAGACCATGCAAGTCTTGCGTCACCTCACACTGTCTCCCACTGCTTTCAGCACCTATCTGTGGATTTGTCTGTAACAGACAATCGTGATTTTCTAGTTGCTTCCATGCTTATTAATTGGAATTCCACCATCAGGAAGAGCAGTCCTGTCTCCCCACTTACCTGATTATGTATTTCTATGCACGTGGACTCCTCAGTATTTATTCCACGTTGGGGTTAGGACTGGTACTGTCCTCACGGCCAAGTTCTGGCTGGCAGGAGCCTGCAAGCTGGTTCCTGTCCTCTGTCAAGGCTCCATCTTTCTCCGAGGACCACCCTGTTTTCTAGGTGTTCATCGAACACCGGCTGGTCTGTTATAACAGAAATACTGTACACAAGGTGCTCATAAATTTATTGCTAACTGTTCTGGAAGCTGGAAGTCCAAGATGAAGGTGCCAGCAGGTTCGGTGTCTGATGAGGGCTTCCTCATTCATAGATGGCGCCTTCTCATCTCCTCACGTGGGGCAGGGAGTGAGGGGTCTCTCTGGGGCCCCTTCTATAAGGGCACTAATCCTATTCAGGAGGGTCCCCCCAGAGGCAGCCGCCCTCCCTGGAGGCTCCCCTGCCTGTCTCAGCAGACTCAGGACTAACTTCAGGCTTTGGAGTAAACAGAAGCTGTAACTCTCAGTAGATGGCAGCTTTCAAACTTTCCATGTTTATGACCCAGAACTTAAAAACCTCACGGGTCTGGTTCACCCCTGTGCCTTCACACCATGGTGGTCTGGCCTCCTGCTCCCGGCCTCCCTGGAAGCCGGGTCAGCGGGAGGAACAGGGGATGGGGTCCCAGGGAAGGAGGGAGAGGCAGGCACTGCCCCTTCTCTGCCAAACAGGTGTGATGCAGCCAGCCGCCCAGTTCCAGGAGCCCTCCAGCACTGCCCTTGGACTTCACTGGCATTCATTTCCAAAACGTGAGGACAGGCAAACTCAAATGATGAACACACAGACTGTGCACACCTTTCATATTTACCAGATGATAATTAAAATAGCAGCACTCACAAGGGCTCAATAGTTTATTTTTTAAAGGCTTTCCCCATCACTGGTTTTAGTCCATTCTACATTGTTGAAAACAGAGTGAAAGTGCAGCTCTCCTAATTACAGCATCAGTGAGGCCTGCAAGCAACTCCTCCTGCAGTGCAGTCAGGGCTCCGCCCCTAACAAGCAATTGTCTCCCACTTTCTGACTAATTTCAGGCAATGCAGCTTTTCATCCAACTCCTGAGTTCTCCTAAGGGCAAAAGCAATGACAGTGATCACATTTGAGAGGTCACACAAGGCTGCCCTGTCTTGAGACCCCACAGTCTCAGCCACCTGCCCGGCGGCAGATGGGGAAACCCTACACAGGAAGGCTGCAGGCCGGGGGAGGGCGGGCTTCCCCCAGGAGTCCTGCCCGCAGCCCACTGGCCGGGCCAGGTCAGGCAAAGGTCCTGAGGCCTCAGGACCCAGGCTCTGCGCAGGGCAGGTAAGTTGCGCTCACTGCCACGTGGGTGTGGGTGCCTCACACTGTCTTTTTAAATTAAACAGCAAGACTGGCTGTCCTCTCTCTCAAAGTTTGCTGAACATGCTTACCTTCTGGGAAATCGAAGGGCTTTATATTCCAGCCCTTTACTCACAATTGAAAAAAATAGGAGCGATTCTCAGGGCATCCCTAACACTACACCTATGTGATTTTTGCGCCTCCGAGTTAACTGAGGAACTGAATTTTAACTTTCATCAAGTTGAAGTCACCACACGTGGCCAGTGGCCGCAGCACCGCGCAGACTCAGAAGTAACATAACGTTCAAAGCTCTTTTGAAAGTTTATTATAAAAAATAAAACACGTGAATTGTAACATTTGAACTATAGACAAGCATGAGAAGTATAGCGGAGCTAGCTACCCCTCCGAACGCGCCCTGCAGGGTTCTCTCTTCCTGGGCTCTGCGTTGCCCAGGTGTGCGATCCCAGGTAGACCGCGGCTCGCTCTGGCCTCGTAGCCCCTTCGCGCGCGTGTCCTCCAGCCCTAACGCCTTCCCAACGCCGGTTCCCACGGCGGCGGCTCCTCGGGCGAGCCCGCCGCGCGCCCGTGCGGGGGCAGCATCTGGGCCCCGGGGGCCGATCGCAGGTCCGCATACCTAGAGGCCCATCGGTGCCGGCCCCGCTGGCCACCCGGCCCGCCGCGCGCCGGCCCCACCCCCCAACCACCGTGCGCCACGGGCTGCCGTCCCCGCAGTCTGCCCGTGCACGAGGGGGTCAGCGCCCCAGCTGGGCCCCAGCTCAGAACGCGGCGCGCACCCGCCGCCAGGCAGCCGGCGGCACTAGGACCCCACCACGTCCGCCCGCGCACGCGCGCCTAGGCCCGTCGAGCCTTATTTCATGGGTCCTCCCGCCTCCTCGCGGAGCGCCAAATAAGTCGCGGGCCCTCCCGGCCCTGCGTGCGCGCCTCCGCCGACTGCGTCACTAGGAAGCGCGCGCCCGCGCCGCCGCCGCCGCCGCCGAATCCCCAACAAGGAGCGAAGCCCGCGGCCGCCGCCGCCGCCCGCCGCCGTCGCCGCCCGCGCCGCCGCCGCCGCCGGGCGCCCGAGCAGGCCGGGGCGGCCCCAGGTAAGCGGCGCCGGCGCGCCCGCGGCCCCCCCGCGGCGAGGCCTCTCGCTCCGCTCACGCGCCGCCGTCCAGTCAGGGGTCCCTGCGGAGCGTCAGGACGTTACGGCGGGGGGAGGGGAGGGCCGGGGGAGGGGCGGCGGGCGCGCGAGGGCGGCGGCGTCAGGCGCGACGGCGGCGTCAGGCGGGCGGGCGCGGGCGGCGGCGCGGGCGGTGGCGCTTCCTGCCTCCATCTTGGGCCGGGGTGGGCTAGGCTCTTGCGGCCTCCTCGGAGTCCGCGTCGGTGTAGACCGGGCGGGGACCGGTGTCGGTGCAGAGACCCGCTGGGAGGAACCAGGATCAGTGCACACCGGCTGGGGGGGGGACCAGTGTTGGTGCAGAGACCCGCTCGGGGGGACCAGTGTCAGTGTAGACCGGCTGGAGGGAGACGAGTGTCGGTGTAGAGACCGGCTTGGGGGGGACCAAGATCAGTGTAGACTGGCCTGTGGGGACCGGTGTCGGTGCAGAGGCCAGCTGGTGGGGACTAGTGTCGGTGCAGAGACCGGTTAGGGGTGACCAGGATCAGTGTAGACTGGTTGGGAGGGGGCCAGGATCAGTGTAGACCAGCCTGTGGGAACCGGTGTCAGTGCAGAGACTGGCTGGGGGGAACCAGGATCAGTGTGTAGATCCACTGGTGGGGACCACGTTGAAGCACACCCATTTGTTGGAATTGAATTGGTGTGGACCAGTTGGTAGGAGTTGTATCAATGTGGATCCATTAGTAGGAACCATAGCAATCTGGGCTGACTATTAGAAATGGTTTGTTACATACTTGCTTAACTTTATAATGCATTTAGTTGACTGATTTCTCTGTTGAACCAAAGTTGTCTTTCTTTGCTAACAATTCAAATACAACAGTTTCAATTACATCACTTTATTAAAAGTAAAACCAGATGACATAAATAAAGCCCAAATATAACAAAATAAGTAGACCACTTGTTCAGAAATTGTTTCTTTAGCTGGGCACAGTGGGGTACAGCCCCACTACTGGGGAAGCTGAGGCAGGAGGATCAAGAGTTTGAGGGTACAGTGCTGTACTCACCTGTGAATAGCCTGCCCATCAAGACCCTGTCTCCAAAAAAAAGTAGAAATTGTTTCTTCATAGGCAGTGCCCTAAAACTTTGGGAAGACATATTGGAATACTGGAGGGTGGAGGAGTTAGTGTATATATATGTGCAGTCACGATGAGTGTTTCAGTGAATTTAGAACACTTCTTTATAGAACCACTGTCAAGCCTAGGCTTTAGAGTGCCCCATTTTATGCCAGAACTGGGAAGGGAGGCTGTTCAAATACCTGCTCGGAGCCAGCAGACAAGTCCATGTGAGTTTGGGGCTACACACATAGGTGCTTGGGTGTGATGCCGAGGGCACCGTTGCTCCTGAGGGCTGCTGTGAGGACAGCACCACATCCATGGCTCACCTCTCGCGATATTTTTCAAGAGAAGCTGGAAATTTGCAGTTTTGGAACTAGTTAAAATATTGTGAAGCACCGTGAGGATCAAAGAAGTTGTGCCTTATGGGCCAGTGGTTTGGTGACCTCTGCAGTGGTATTTTTATCAAAAGCAAACAATTTTGTCCAGAAGAAACGGAAAGCCATATATTGGAATCTGGTGTACTGACTGACTCCTGGGCTCAGGTGGTCGTCCTGCCTCAGCCTCCTGAGTAGCTGGGACTGCAGGTGTGCACCACCATGCCCGGTGTCACGATAAGACTTTGATACTGTTTTTGTATGTTTATGCCTAAGAATGCTATTTTAAAAATATTTTCTGGGCAGGTGTGGTGGCTCGTGCCTATAATCTCAGTGCTTTGGGAGGCTGAGGCAGGAAGATCCCTTGAGGCCGGGAGTTTAAGACCAGCCCGGGTAACATAGCAAGACCTTGTCTCTAAACAAAAGATCATCTAGGCGTGGTGGTGTGGGCTTATAGTGCCAGCTACTCGGGAGGCTGAGGCAGGACTGCTTGAGCCTAGGAGTTGGAGGCTGCAGTGAGCTGTGATGACGCCACAGCACTCTAGCCTGGGCAACAGAGCAAGACCCTGTCTCTAAAAAAATTTTTTTTCTCATATCCAATTTACCTCTAAGTTAATTTGGGGCTCGATTTACACGAGTCCTGGAACCCAAGCCTTGGGATCAGAGCTGGGCTTGGGTTGCGGCTGTGAGCGTGTGCAGGCTTGCCCCTGGCAAAGGGGTTCCCCTAGTGGGTGGCCGGATGCTGGGGAGTGCTTGTTCTGTGTCTAAGTATTGTATCAAGCACTTGGAACTATTTTCTGTGAAGTAGCTTTTGTGTGTGTTGTTTTGAACATTTAACACAGTTGGCATTGGAGAGGATGGAATTCAGCTTTATGCATTTTTTTACACTACTTAATACTCTAAAGTTTTGAGAACTTGGGTGAGGAAAGCTACTTGTGGGGTGGGTCCCTGCCTTTTTGCAGCTTTTGCTGGAAGCCCCTTTAACTGCTGTTGGTATGCTCACCCTCATGGTGAGATAGTTTAGCCCTGAGAAATCAGCATTATAGATACATTTTTTTTTTTTTTTTTTGAGACAGAGTCTCACTTTGTTGCCTGGGCTAGAGTGCCATGGCATCAGCCTAGCTCACAGTAACCTCAAACTCCTGGGCTCAAGCGATCCTCCTGCCTCAGCCTCCCGGGTAGCTGGGACTACAGGCAATGCGCCACCATGCCGGGCTAATTTTTTCTATATATTTTTAGCTGTCCAAGTAATTTCTTTCTATTTTTAGTAGAGACGGGGTCCCGCTCTTGCTCAGGCTGGTCTCGAACTCCTGAGTTCAAATGATCCACCCGCCTCGGCCTCCCAGGGTACTAGGATTACAGGCGTGAGCCACCGCGCCCAGCCATAGATACATCCTTTAAGTGAAATTTTAAAGTGACCTTTTATTCACGTTGGTTTGAAGCTCTTTGTTTCAAAGCCTAAATCTAGAACACCAAAGTTCTGAAAAAAAATATTTTAGAAATATGAAGTAAATCTGTTAATGTAAATGAATTCATTGTTGTAGCTTTTCTGGCTAAAAAACATCTGAAGACAGTCTTCAGAGACCCTGGCCCCCGTAATGGGGGAGGGTCTCACATGGATCCAAGCAGCTTCGGGAGTCGCATGTGAGCTCCCTGCGCCCACTGAGGCACCTGTCAGGTGGCTGCCAGGTTTAAATCGGAGGCATAGTAAAAGGCTCGTTAGATTTGAGAACATTCTGAATTTTTAAAATATACTCCCCTGATTTTTAAAAATGCTTTTTCCTTCCATTACTCATTTTCCATACCCTTCTAAAGCAGGAAAGGGGGAATATTTTCTTGCCTCTAGCATCTAATCCTTAATTCTTGTGTTTAGACATATTCTACTTAAAGTCTTAGAGTGCTCTGGAAGTAAAGTGAATGGGTCTTCCTACCTGAGTGTTCTCTTGGCTCTCAAGGCTACCTTCTGACCCACCTCACCTTCCCACCCACCTCCCTCCCCCAGGGCGGAGCTCGCCCGCCCTCCCGAGGGTCAGACGGCACCACTGCTCTCCCAGGGCCGGCCCGGCCTCAGTGACACCGGTCCTTTCCGCAGCTGGCGCCAACTCCCCACGGCTGCTGCTTGCTGCGTGCTGCTTTTTCTGTGAGAATGTGCGTGTCCTTGAGCGTGTAAACCACCGATGGCCTGTTCACATCACTGACGTTTCTTGGATCCCTGGGTCTCTGGCCAGGGGCTGCTGCAGACTGGCTGTCATTGTGGCTGGTGGGCCTGGTAGGCAGAGCTCTTTCTTTTGCCCTTGGAGTTGTCTGGAGACCATCCTCGCTTAGGAAGCAGTGGAGCTCTGGCCCTGCTCTGCACCAAGACAAGGGCACATGTGTGAGATGGAGATTCAGAGAAGCTCCCGTGCTAGATAAGTAGGTGCAGTGTGAGTTAGCAGAAGCTGGAGCTCCTGAGGGCACGCTTTGCGATTGGCTGTTCAGTTTGGGCTGGTTAGTTCTGGCCTTGAAGGCTTCCTGGCCGAGGCCTGGCTGGGTGTGAGTGTCTTCTCTCCTGAGCTGAGGGCAGTTCATCCAGTGCACAGAGCGGCCACTGTGTGCCAGCTCCGGGTGGGCCTGGCTCCTGTCCTTGGACACGCTTATGGTTTGGTATAGTCCTAGGGGCCGGTGATAAAAAAGTAGTTCTGAAAATTTTTCTTTTCCTTTTTTTTTTTTAGAGATGGGGTCTTGCTCTGTCACCCAGGCTAGAGTACAGTGGCGTCCTCATAGCCCACTGCAACCTCAGACTCCTGGCCTCAAGCAGTCCTTCTGGCTCAGCCTCCCGAGTAACTGGGACTATAGGTGCCCATCACCACACCTGGCTCTCTTTTCTATTTTTTTATAGAGATGGGGCCTCACTATGTTGCCCAGGCTGGTCTTGGAACTCCTGGGCTCACGGGTTCCTCCTGCCTCAGGCTCCCCAAGTGCTGGGATTACAGGCATGAATCACTGTGCCCAACCCATTTTAACCTTTTTTTTTTTGTTCGTTTTTGGGCCAGGGTCTCACTCCATTCCCTGGGCTAGAGTGCAGTGGCCTTATCATAGCTGCAGCCTCACTCACACTCCTGGGTTCATGGATCCTCCTGCCTCAGCCATACCACCATACCTGGCGAATGTTTCTGTTTTTGTAGAGATGGGTTTTGCTCTTGCTTAGGCTGGTCTTGAACTCTCCTGGCCTCAAGTGATCTTCCTGCCTTAGCCTCCCAAATCCCAAAGTACTAGGATTACAGTGTGAGCCACCATGCCCAGCCCATTTTAACCGTTTTTAAGTGTACAATTTAGTAGTATTACATATATTCACAGTGATGTGCAACTATTGCTGCTTTCCATTTCCAGAAAATTCTCATCAGCCCAAACAGAAATTCTATACTCATTTCAGAATGAGTCCCCTTTCTGCCTGCCCCAGCCCCTGGTAACCGCTATTCTGCTTTCTGTCTCTATGAATTTGACTGTTCTAGGTAATTCGCGTAAGTGGAATCATATAGTCTCTGTCCTCTTGTGTCTGGTTTCTCTCACTTAGCCTGTTTTCAGTGTTCATCCGTGTTGTGGCAGGTGTCAGGATTTTATTCCTTTTTAAGGCTGAATAATGCTCTGTTGCATACGTGTACTGTGTTCTGCTTATCCGTCTGCTGATGGGCATGTGGGTGTTTCCACTTTGGCTCTTGTGGATGGTGCTGTTAGCGACTTTGGTGTACGAGTGTCTGTTTTAGTCCCTGCTTTCAGTTATCTGGGTCTGTACCTAGAAGTAGGATTGCTGGATCGTGCAGCAATTCTAAGTTTAACTTTTTGAGGAACTGCTGCGCTGTTTTCCACAGTGGCTGTGTCATATTACTTTTCTACTAACAGCGTGTATGGGTTCCACTTTCTTTATGTCCTCAACACAACTTGTTATTTTCACATCCCAGTGGGTGTGAGATGGTGTCTCACTGTGGTTACAATTTGCATCTCCCTACGGGCTAGTGATGTGGAACATGTTTTCATGTTTTTATTGGCCATCGTATTTGTTCTTTTCCGAAATGTCTATTCTCAGTCCTTTGCCCATGTTTGTTAAGTTGGATTGTTCTGTTGTTGTTGTTTTAGGAATTCTTTGTACCTTCTGGAATTAACCCCCCACCAAATACATGATTTGTAAATATTTCCTCCCATTCTCTGGGTGTTTTCGCTCACTTAATAGTGTCCTTTGATGCATAAAAGTTTTAAATATTGATGAAGTCCAAATTATCTGATTTTTCTTTTGTTGCCTGTGTTTCTGATGTCATCCAAGAAATCATTGCCAAATCCAATGTCATGAAGATTTCGCCTCCGTTTTCTTTTAAGCATTTTATAGTTTTAGCTCTTAGGTTTCTGTCTTTCATCCATTTTGAATTAATTTTTGTGTGTGATGTAAGATAAGAGCTCAACTTTGTTCTTCTGCATGTGGATGTCCAGTTGTCCAGCACCATTTTTTTCCTTTGAGGCAAATTCTCACTCTGTGGCCCAGGCTGGAGTGCAGTAGTGTCATCATAGCTCACTGTAGCCTCCAACTCCTGGGCTCCAGCCATCCTCCTGTCTCAGCCTCCCTAGCAGCTGTTACTACAGGCATGCACCACCACACCCAGTGAATTTTTCTTTTTTTGTAGAAACAGGGTCTCAGTTGTGTTCAAGCTGGTCTCGAACTCCTGGCTTCAAGCAATCCTCCGGCCTCGGCCTCCCGAAGTGCTGGGGTTATAGATGTGAGACACCATGCCCGGCCCAGCCCTGTATTTTGAAAAGACTGTCCTTCCCCTGTCAAATGGTCATGGCACACTTGTTGAAAATCAGTTGACCATGTATGCAAGGGTGCGATAGCTTTTTTTTTCTGGCCAGTTTGATTTTTTAAAAAGATTTACAAACGGTAAAATAAACTTGTTTTTAGTGTATAGCTCTGTGAATTTTAGCACGGAGATTCATGTAACTGCTCCCACAGTCAGAATGGAGAACAATCTGTCCAGAAATGTCCCTGTGCTCCTTTTGTAGTTATATCCTCCTCTCTCACCGTGACATCTACGATGTGTTCTCCGTCTTACAGTTTTGTCTTTTGCAGATGGCACCAAAGTCCCCAAGCGGTGCTGTGAGCTCAGCTTCACGCACACGCGAAGAACACAGGAGGAGAGCAGTTTGTCACATTTACCGTTTCGGTTGCTGTTCCTTTATTCCTGAAGTTCCAGGTTTCCCTCTGGTATAATTTCCTTTTGTATGAAGAACTTCAATTCACATTTCTTTTCAAGCAGGTCTATTCGTGACCAGTCCTGTTAATTTTCCTTCATCTAAAAATGTCTTTATTTTCCTTTCATTTCTTTTTCTTTTCCCCCATTTAGACCTGATATTTTGCTTTCATTTCTAAAGGATCTTTTCACTGGTTGTAGAATTTTAGATTAACAGTCATTTTGCTTTCAGCACATAAAAAATGTTTCCTTGCTTTCTAGCTTCTGTGGTTTCTGTGAGGATTCCACAGTCATTTGGGTTGTTTCCATATAGGCGATGCATACTTCTTTATCTGACTGTTTTGAGATCTTTTTTACTTTGTTTTTTGATTTTCAGCAATTTGATTATGATTTGGGCATGGGTTTCTTTGAGCTTATCCTGTTTGAAGTTTGCCAGTCCTCTTGAATGTGTATTTATGTCTTTCACTGAATTTGGAAAGTGTTCAGCTAGTATTTTTTTTTAACCTGTCAAATTTAGTGGGGCAGGGGGGTTGTATACCAACTTTAGTGACACTAATGTTAATAAGTTCTGATAACCCACTGCCATCGGACCAGCCCAGCTATTATTTCTTCTTCTTCTTCTTTTTTTTTTTTTTTGAGATAGAGTCTTGCTCTGTCCCCCAGGCTAGAGTGCAGCGGCATCATCACAGCTCACTGTAGCCTCAGACTCCTGGGCTCAGGGAATCCTCCTGCCTCAGCCTCCCAAGTAGCTGAGACTACAGGCGTGCACCACCACACCACACCCAGCTAATTTTTCTGTTTTTGGTAGAGATGGGGTCTTGCGGTTGCCCAAGTCTTGCTGGTCTCGAACTCCTGAGCTCAAGTGATCCTCCTGCCCCGGCCTCCCAGCTTGCTGGGATTACAGGTGTGAGCCGCCATGGCTGGCCTATTTCTTCAAATATGTTTTCAGCTTAAAACTTTTTTCATCTCTCCTCCTGCAGCTCCGGTGCACAAATGTTTGGCTTTCGAGCCTGGCGCATATTCCCTGAAGCTCTGTTCGTTTGGTGTCCCAGTCTTTTTTCTCCTCGGGCTGGATGATTCTGTTGCTGTTTGTGTTCACTGACTTCCCCTCTGTCGTATCCATTCTGCTGTGGAGCTGTCCCGTTGGTTTTTTATTTTAGTTATTATATTTTTTAACTCAAATTTCCAATTGTTTGTAACTTCTGTTTCCGTACCAAGACTTTCTTTCCTTTGGTTCAGGAAGGTTTGGCTTTGCTCTTGGGAGCTGGTATGGCAGCCACCGTAAAGGGCGTCTCTTGATTATTGTTTGCTCTGAGAACTAGTCAGACGTCCTGGCTCTCTGTGTGCCACGTCACGTTGGGTTATGTTCTGGATGACTTTGAATACAATGTTATGAGACTCTGGGTCTTGTTTGAGTCTCTCAGAGAGTGTAGACATTTTGTGACAGTGGGAAATTGGCCTGTCAGGTTTGGCCAAGTTTTGAACCCCTCTCCTGTGGCCGTATTCACAGGCCAGTTCGGCATCAGCGCCTTCGCCGACCTGTCCCTTAGGCACTGTTCGGGGCCAGTTTGAGACCTGGGCGATGGTCTACCCTTAGGTCAGTTCTCTTTGGTTTGCCACTTAGGGTCAGGTCCACACATGGACCATCCTGGGGCGAGCTGGGTGCTCACACACAGCTGCAGGCAGCCCTGTCACATCCTCCTCCCGCCATGTTCCACGCCTGGGCCCCAGGCCCCTTTCAGGTCCCTTCTGCGTCATGGCACTTGAGACGGAGCCTCCCCGGGGTCGAGCCTAGAGGATGAGGAGTGAGAGCAACGGGGACCTCTGTGCTCTTGGGGCCCCCATCCTCCCAAGCGCTGGGTCCCTGCTGGGCCGCTGCCACCATCGCAGGACTTTAGCAGGGGCTACGCTCGCTTGCGGGCAGAGCCAGCAAAGATGACACAGTAGTAGAAAGAACCAGGGCTTTCCCCCTCTCTTTCTGCTTTTTATGGGTTTCCTTGCCCTTTCCCCAGACCAGAGAGAAGACTTCTCTGGGAGTGCTTTCTGCCTGCACCTGACGCCTGGGTCAGGGATTTGGGCTGCTCTGCATGGAGGCCAAGAGGCACAGAGGGAGGAGGTATCAGCCAGGCCACTCACCTCCATGGACGCTGTGCTTGAATTCCAGGCTCGTGCCCTTCCTCCCACTGTGCCTCTGTGGAGCTCGCAGGCCCACCTAGAGCGAGCGGCTCTGCATCCATCCAGTGGCAAGGACGGGAGGATTGTGCTTCTGCCACCTGAGAACCAGAGCCCTGGAGTCACCCCTCTGTGGCTGCGATTTCCGGCCAGAAAGGAGTTGGCTGGGGCTCATGGAGGGGTCTCTGGAGATGAAGCTCCATTTGCGGATGTCCTGTAACGCTGTGCCCGCCTTGTCTCATCCAGGACTTGGGCCTGGGGAGTGACGCTGCTGGTCCTGGGCGGCCTCCCCAGCTGCGCCATGGCCACCCCAGACGTGAGCGTGCACATGGAGGAGGTGGTGGTTGTGACCACCCCGGACACCGCGGTTGATGGCAGCGGCGTGGAGGGGGTGAAGACAGTGCTGGTGACGACCAACTTGGCTCCTCACGGGTAAGGACTGGGCCTCGGTGCCGCCGGGGCCAAGTGGGGCAGGGCGGGTTCGCCCTGGCGTGGCTGGCGTGGACACACGTCTGGGTGAGCTCAGGGTTTTCCTTTACTTTTTTTTTTAATTTCCTCTTATTATGGGGGTACAAGTATTGTTAGGGATACATATATTGCCCCTGCCACCCCTCCCCCACCCCTCCTTTACTTCCGAGACGGGTCACAAGAGTCTCTGTGAGCGCAGAGTTTGCAGGAAACAGAAGCGGCGCGTCGGCCGGGAAGCTCCAGTGCAGACTTTGGTAGGATGTCTCATCTTCTGCGTCAGCGTGGCTGCATGGTTTCATTTCCCAAGATACATGGCAATTTCTCTTTTGATGAGATGGAGCAGCAGGGATGACCAGGAACCGATTTTTCGGAAAGGAAGCTGAAAGGCCAGTGATTGTCTTGACATTCCTCATGACGCTGTGAGTTTCTTCCTCAGCTCTCGTACCAGCTGTCCACGTTGAGCACCAGTTGACGAAAGGCTCTCCTTTGCCCAAACTGCCAGCTTCCTTTTGCTGGCCCGTAGGAGGGACTGCTAGGAGGTGGCCACAAGGCTCCTGCTGCGAACGGCATCCCCCGCCCTGCGTGAGGGGCTGCCTGAGCCCTCACTCTGCCCCCTTCCCTGTGAGGGTCTTGCCGCCTGGAAACTGGGGATGTGAGCAATCCAATCCCCTTCAGTCCCTAGAGATTTTTGTTCAAGAGAACAATTATCCAACTTCAAAAAAGCCAGTTGGCACTTTTTGCCTTCTGCCCGAAATTTCTCTAATGAGAGCCACAAGTTCTTCACCAGGAGTGTTTCCTCCCTTATCACCTCCGTGGCGTGGGGTCCTGCTGGTTGCTCCTGTGCCCCACAGCACAGGAGTCTCTGCCTGCAGCCTGCAGATTCCTGCTTTGCCCTGCCCCAGCCTCTGCCCTTCCAGCAAAGGCAACGCCACGGGGGTGTGAGTACGCCCACGTCTGGCTCTGCTCCTGTAGTAGTCTGTTTGCTGCGTAACAAACCACCATAAAACTTGGTGGCTTAAAGTAACAGATGTTTGTTGTCCTTAAGATTTTCTGGCCCAGGCCGGTGCTGCTGAGCCTAGCGGGTGGTCTGGGGTGGCTGGAGGCTCTTTGCGTGTGACCCTCACCCGCCAGGACGCACCTGGGTGTATTTGGCCAGCATGGAAGCCGCAGGGCCCCACGGGGCCTGGCTGCGGCCTGGTGGTCAAAGCGGGTCGAAGGATTGGCTCGAGGTCACATGGGGAGACGCAATCACCCCATCTTGATGGGGAGCCATGGAGATCGGAGTCTTCCAGGCGATGGCTGCACTGGCAGGTGCTGAGGTCCCGCCCCGCTGGGAGGAAAGGAGAGGCCACCTGTGCTTTCCCCCTTGGGGTGTAGGCCCCTGGCCATGGAGGCCGATCACCTTGAGGCCCTAAGACCCTCTTCTTTTTCTGTGGGGAATCTGTCAACCTTCTAGTTAGAAGTTGAGATTTAGTCTTGCTACACGTTTTCTTAAAATGTGAGGGAGTGTAAGCTGGGTAATTACTTGGTGGGCACAGATTTCTTTCGTGGTTGGTTATCTGGGGAGAACTTGGGAGCCCCCTCTCTTAGCAAGCCTGGGAGCTGCCTGGCGCCCACTGACGCGCCATGGCAACGGGCCGCGTGCTGGGGAGGAGGAGGCAGGGTTTTGTGACGGCCAGCAGCTGCATGGATGTTCGCTTTAAGCAACGTAGACATTTCTCCAGTAAAGTTTGAAGTGCAGATGCTTCAGGGTCCGCCGGGCTGTGGGGGCCTCGTGGCGTTGTCCTGCAGAGGGTCGCTCCTGCCTCAGCACAGTGGGTGTGCCGGTAGAGCAGTGCGTGAATCGTGGGGTGGAACTTGGTGCCGCCGTCCTCGCAGCCCGTGGGTGGCCTAGGGCCCTTCTCCATGGAGTGTCCCTGGCAGGTGGCCTGGGGTGAGGTTTGCCTGGTGACCTTGACGCTGCTTGTCAGAGCTCCCTGCCCCGCCAGAGCTGGTTTTGGCCACCTGTTCCGCCATTCTCCTCTCCACCTCCCTGCTCGGGCCTGGATGGCAGCTTCCTCCTGAGTCCCTGCACCCCCTTTGGAGTTCTGATGTTCCCACTTAATGTTATTCTTCACATAATGTGCCCCAAGGGCCAGATTCCAAGTGTGTACTTTTAATCAACTGCCATTTCTGACCTGATTTAAGGTGAAATAAAACTTTGAGAATCAGAGAGCGGCGAGTTCGCTGGACAGTGCTCAGGCGCTCTAGAGGAAAGATCTCGGACAAGCAGGCAGCCTTCCACCTCCTGGGCCCCGCGAGTGCCCACTGCTCAGTGACTGCTCTCCACCCTGTGCCTGTTCAGGCCTTTTGGGGGGCATATGCCATGCAGGGCCATGTACAGCTCTGACTGTGGGGGGCTGGGCAGGCAGGGCCTCAGATGCAGCACCAGCGCCATTAGCGGCCCACCGTGGGAAGTGTGGCTTAGCCTGACCCCAAGGCGGGTCCAGGACCATCTGCAGAGCTTCACGCTGCCCACGGCCACTTCCTCTCTGTCTCCATCCTGGGAGCCTGCCCTTTGACCCCTCCTCCTGCACTCCCAGCTCCCCAGTGCCACCGTGTTCCTGTAGGTGTCTTCCAGCCCTGCGTCAGTGTCAAGCTGTGCTCGGCACCGTGGCCCACCCCGCTATTCCTGCGGCCTCTCCTGGGCCCTTCCCGAGCTTCACTATCTCTGCTGCTGCTTGGACGTTGGTGCCACGGCAGTGCCTCACACCATGGCTCCTTTTTCCCAGGAATCCCAGCCCAATCAGGACTTCAGCCAAGGAGAACTTTGGCAAACACCTGCTGAATGGGCAATAAACCGTGGAGCATGCTCATGTGGTTTTAGGTAAACTTCTTGCAGTACAGAAGAGCGCACCTGGTATACTCAGCTGTCATGGGGTGAACACCTGAGAGCCCCACCCAGGCCTTCCCAACCCTTATGGGTTCCAGACGCCAGAGACAGGTTTCCTGTTGTAGACAGTTCTGCAGGGACGGCCTGTGCACACACGTTGCTGTGCGTGTGTGGGAATGCTTGATGTGTAAGGTTAGTTCCAAGAAGTGAAGATGCTGGGGCCGAGGCACCTGCTGTCCAGGCTGTGCTCAAGTCACCTTCCTGGGTGTTCCCGACACCGCTGGGGCACCCACTCCCCACACTGACCCTGACACCCAACCTTTTCCCATACTCGCGTTGACAACCTTTCCGTGTTGGAGGCCGTCGGGCCATCTGCATTTCTTATGAGTCACATGATGTCTTTCCATAGGCCGACAAGGCCTCAGATGTGGCCCACCTTCTTGCTGGGTGCTGTGTGTCTGTGGGACCTCCTTGTGTAGTGTCAGGAGGGCAGCTGTCTTCTTACCTTGTAAACATCCTCCCCCACAGTTCTCTGTTCTTAAAAAATTGTTTATGATTTTTTTCCCCTACACCGAAAGTTTTAATTTTTTTAAGGCAAAGTTCTCTTTTTTTATTGCTGGGCTTTGTTTTGTATAAGAAAACCCCTTACTACTTTGAAACTAGTAAAAATAACCCTCTTTTTTCCTTTTAATACTTTTCTTTTTCAGAGACAAGGTCTGGTTCTGTCACCCAGGCTGGAGTGCAAGTGGCACGATTACAGATCACAGCAGCCTCCTGGGCTCAAGCGATCCTCCCACCTTGACCTCCCAAGTAGCTGGGACTATAGGCTCACACCCCCACTTTAAATACTTTATTTATATTTAAATACAAATATAAATGCTCTGCATTAAATACTTTTATTTCTTCATCTTTTACCTTTACATTTTGATTTGTCAATAATTTATTTTGTTATAAGGTGAGATTGGGCCATGGTGATTTTTTTCCTTTCTAAGATTTTATATTTTCTGATAGTTTCTACAACCATATAAGGGAAATAAAAAGTGTTATTAAGGAGAGAAATGGAAGTGCGGGACTCCTGCGTGAGCAGTCGTTGCTTCCCCAGATCCGTCCTGCTGGTTTCTCGGGCCAGGCGCTGCTCTGGCACTGGCGCCGTAGCCGTGAGGACAGCGGGAGCGTGCACCGGCGTGAGGGCAACGCGCAGAGCCATCGGCGCTCAGCCCGGACTCCACAGCCTCTGCCATTTCTGCATAAATTAGGAAAGTGTAACAGAAGATCCACAACGAGCGGCGTCCTTAGCGGAAGTGCGCAAAGGGCACCGTTTCCTGCAGGCGTCAAGCTCAGGGACCCTGATGTTCTCTCTCTTTCTTCCACCGTCGCAGGGGCGACCTGGCTGAAGACAGCATGGAGACGGAAAACGCAGCAGCCGCCGCTGCCGCCGCCTTCACAGCCTCCTCGCAGCTCAAGGAAGCCGTGTTAGGTAGGGCCCGCCCTGCGTCTGCGGCTCCTCTGCCACCGCCTGTGGCCAGGCGAGAGCAGAGGTCGGCCCCAGATTTCGCTGCAATCTCTTCTCTGGGATTTTGTTTCCTGGTCACTTGTTTCTGTCCCTGTCGTCTTTCGTATACCTGTCTGTCATAACTCTTGGTGAACAGTGGTAAAAGTTCTTTGTAACACCTTTGGTATTTTTCTGTTGCCCAGGATTAAAGGCCCTAGAATCTTTAAAACCTTACATTTCCCTACAGTTGTTCGAGTAAATCTGATTTTATTTCCTCAAGTGGTTCTTCGGTTGAACCTTAGTTTAATGGAACTATATTAATGTTCTGCAGTGAGATCTGTTTGGGCTGCTGAGAACGCCCTCCCGCTGCGGTTCTCTCTTGGGCCTTCCTGGGTTTTCATTTCCGTTCCCAGATCAGTAGCTATTTCTGCATTGGCAGGAGGTGCGTGGAGAGGTTGTGACTGACTTTCTGCCTTTGCCCTTTCCTCTCTGCCTGCCTGTGAGAAGTGAAGATGGCTGAAGAGGGGGAGAACCTGGAGGCCGAGATCGTGTACCCCATCACCTGTGGGGACAGCAGAGCCAACCTCATCTGGAGAAAGTTTGTGTGTCCTGGTATTAACGTGAAGTGCGTGCAGGTAAGGGAATTCTTTTGGGGAGAGTTTACCTTTATCTCAGGTTTCAAGTGATTTCCACAAATTTCCAAGGAAGGTAACAGCTCACAGTGAAACAAAAAATGCTGGACACACAGGAAAACAAAGTCCCCAGGTAAGAACATGCAGAAGCAGCAGATGGCAGAGTCAGCCATAAAAACGGCTCAGGTGTTGGCATTTGAAGACACAGGGTATAAAATAATTACATTTAATTTATATCAAGAAAGAAGAACATGAGTAAAAACAGCAGATTTTACAAAAATAGAACTGGAAAAATAGGATTAAAATTAAACATTTAGGCCAGGTGCGGTGACTCATGCCTGTAATCCTAGCACTCTGGGAGGCCGAGGTGGGCAGATTGCTTGAGGTCAGGAGTTCAAAACCTGCCTGGGCAACATAGTGAGACCCTGTCTCTACTAAAAATAGAAAAATTAGCTAGGCGTGGTGGCGCACACCTGTAGTCCCAGCTACTTGGCAGGCTGAGGCAGGAGGATCACTTGAGCCCAGGAGTTTGAGGTTGCTGTGAGCTAGGCTGACGCCAGGACACTCTAGCCCGGGCAACGGAGTGAGACTCTGTCTCAAAAAAAACAAAAACAAAAAAAACCCAAAAAAATAAAATTAAACATTTAGCGGTTAAGTCTCTTATAGCAGATGAGACATAGCTAAAGAGATAATTAGTGAAGTGGAAGATAGAATTAAAGAAATCATTCAGAAATAAAAAGAAGAAACATAGGAGCATGAGAAAGTCTAACCCATCTATTTAAGTTCTGTAAGGAGAAGACAGCGAGGCTGGGAACTCTCATGACCGAGAAGAGACAGAGTACACAGTGCAAGAGCCCTAACGGGTCCCAGGCTGGATGAAAAGACCCCCTACCTCCATCCAGGGCAGTTTAACATCAAAATAACTAATGATAGTCATGAATTTTAACTCAAGGTAAATAAAATCTAGGGGGCTGTATTTATTGCAGTATATTTCACGTCAATTATTTATGTTAAGTATGCGTGTAGCAGTCAGCTCTTATGTCAGAGCACCAGCTGCAAAGTGTGGGAGGAGTGGTGAGGCCAGAGTTGTGGAGGGTGCTAGGCTAGGCGGGGGAGCCTGAGGCCGCAGCGAGCTGTGGTTGCGCCACTGCACCCCCCTGGGCAACAGCAAGGCCCTTCCCTGAAAACAAGAAAAGAATTAGGCTGAGATAAAGACGTTTTCAGACAAAACTGAGTTAGCTGCCAGCACATCATCACTGAAAGATGTTCTGAATGTGTATTTCAGGCTGAGGGAAAGTGATTCAGATAGAAGTCCCGAGGTGTAAGAAGGCCTGGGGGTCAGGGTGGAGAAACGAGGGTAAATCCTAGCGGCTGACGCTGCGCGGTGTCCAGAATGGCATCTCGGGGCTTCTAAAGGTGCCCTGTGGGGCCGGGGCAGCGGCAGTGCTCGGAAGAGGCCACGTCAGCTCTGGGCTCTGACAGCCCAGCAGGGCGAGAGATGCTCAAGCGTGCGGGGCCCCCAAGGGAGAGGAGCACGCTGCTCCCCAGCTGGGGGGGAGAATGCGCAGGGAGGAGCCGGCAGCCCTGTGAGGAAGGTGAGAAAGGAGGAAGGCAGTGCTGGAAGGGAGGTGGGGCTGGCCCCTGACTCACAGGGGTAACGGCCTGTCCGGTGCAGCCAAGTGACCCCGGTGTGAGCTCTGGGGGGCAGCGGTGGTGGCCAGGAGGGGCCTCAGTCAGGGCCACCAGGTTGGGCTTCCTGCTAGGCTTGGGCAGTGGCTGGAGGATCTGCCAGACTCCACCTGCCTGGGCGTCCATCTGGTCTTTCCGAGCAGCCACGCAAGGCCAGGCCCCAGCTAGGCTCTGTGTCCTCGGCTGTGGGGTGTTCGTGAGAGAAGCGTGCAGGTGCCCCATAGACTGGCCTGGGCTCGGCAGTGCCCTGGCCTGGCGTCAGCCTCTGAGACCTTCCTTCCCCAGCCTATTTGTTTTCTGAGTAACTAGTTTTATTTTCATTCTTTGGTTCCAATAATTGCTTTTTTAACAAGACAATAGGATATTTTTCCTTCTCAGGCTCTCTGACTGCCAACTGGGGTGAAACTAGCCAGCCCCAGCGCTACATGAGTCATGGTCCCCTGGCTTTGAAACAGACATGTGCACCAGCGTGAGGCAGGTGCCGTGGCTTCCTGTACAGGGGATGGTGGTGTCGGACTGGGCCAGACGAAGGGGGTCCTTCACAGCTGCGTCTGCATGCTGGCATCCTTTGCCACGTTAGGGTGTCATGTACATACGTATTATCATGGAACAAATAGCACAGAAGAGGTTTGCTGAGAAGAGAGGGCCACGTGGCTTCAAACCAGCTGACCCTGCCCTGCTGGGCTCCCTCCCAGCCGGGGCAGCCCTCATGCCTGAGGCCACAGAGCCGTTCTGCACTGCGGCTGCCGCGCCGAGGGGGCGCATCCTTGTTCTGCCCGGTGCTCTGCAGGGGTCGGGCAGGAGAGGAGGGTGAGCCCTGCCTGCCTCTCGGAGCCTGACGTCTGCTGTGCTCTCTCCGCAGTACGACGAGCACGTGATCAGTCCGAAAGAGTTCGTGCACCTGGCAGGGAAGTCTACCCTGAAGGACTGGAAGAGGGCCATCCGCATGAACGGCATCATGCTCAGGTGCGTGCCACGGCGCCCCGCAGCCCAGCAGGGGCCCTGGGGCTAGGCAGCCCTTCCTGGTGGAAGTGGGCACGGCAGCTGCTGCTTTTTCATTTGCTTTTGGGGTTTTGAAGACGAGGCCCGTTTTGCATGTGAGTGCTAACGACCTCCCAGATGGCCACACCTCCCCACATCCCTCCCAACTCAGACACATGTTAATTTCCACCATTTTTTTTACCTAGAGCACTTGTGGCTATTTCACTGTTAGAAAGTTGAGGGTATAACCTGGCGTTTGTGCATCAGATAGGTGCAGGCGTCACATCTAATCTCTTAGTGTGGCCTTTTATGTTGTTCTCTATTGTCCTTTTCATCACTTTTTCCTGACGTATGCAAGTGGTGTGCGCAGTTGCTCTCTTTGTACCTGTGAACTGCGGCCTGTGTCTGTGTGCCTAGAGGGTGCAGACGCCACAGGGATAGGGTGGCCAGTGGGCCTGGCCTCCGCCCCTGAGCAAGGGCGCTGCTCTGTGCTGGAGTCTGGGACCTCCTGGGTTCTGGCCTTGGTCCTTGCTCATGCATCGGCCCGTGCTGCAGAGCCTCTGATTCCTAGCAGGTGCTGGTGGCGCAGCTGTGGAGACCACTGGGGAGGAGCTGCTGCAGATGCGCCAGCCCAGCAGGTGCCTGAGGTCCACACTGCCCAAGGGCCTAGTGAGGCTGGAGTCTCTGACCCTCCTTTCACGGGTGGAGGCGGCTCACTGGGCCAGGCTGGGCTGAGACTTGGGACCTCGGGGCGGGGCCGCCCCACGGAGCCTGGGTAGCTGCAGGGCCCAGCCCTGCCTCATGGAGCCCCCCTGGGCAGCGCCTCTGCTGGGCCCTGCCCCCATGCAGGCAGTGGCCCACATCGGGCGGCTGGACGAGGTTCTCAGGCCGCGGACCTCACCAGGACCCCCCGGTCCTCTGTCCCGTGCCCCAGGAAGATCATGGACTCCGGGGAGCTGGACTTCTACCAGCACGACAAGGTCTGCTCCAACACCTGCCGCAGCACCAAGATTGACCTCTCGGGAGCCCGTGTGTCCCTGAGCAGCCCGGCGTCTGCCGAGTACATCCCGCTCACGCCCGCCTCGGCCGACGGTAGGTGCGCAGGGCCGCCCTCCTGGGTCAGCGTGGCTTGTCCTGACCTGGTGCGATGTGGGGGCTCGGCCTCCGCCCTCCTCACCAAGGGGGCCGCCACATTGCTGTTTTCAGTGACGGGAAAGGTGAAGTTCTGTTCTTTCTAAGCCCCTTTTGCTCCAATGATCACGTGTGGAGAAGGGCGCAGGGGGCAGTAAGGGACCCTGGACCCCACCCCCATCGTCCCCACACCTGCCCCAGATCTGGAGCCGCTCCCCCATTTTTTGGCGGCTGTGGATCTGCGCGTCTCCTTCCAACCTGCTGTGCTGGGTGTCGTGCGGCAGGTGTCCCTGCTGCCGGGATCTCTGGGTGACGATACTCTTTTGTGGTGGTGTCTGTAGCTCTGAACTGCAGAAAGAGTAAACATCCCCTGGAATGCTTTCGAGCTTTATGAATAGAGAAATTCTTCTAGAAATGGAAGTTAGAGTGAAATTAGTGGAAGTTAGAGTGAAATCCTGTGTCCCCTGGCCATGTCATTGGGTGACCTTTGGCAGTGTCGTGTTCCCAGCAGTGTCACTTGCATTGTCCCCAAACTGTCCCTCTGCATGTGGGCTAGAGTGTGCTTCTTTGTGACCAGGGACATCCTTGTCACTGGCCCAGACGGGGACCAGTGGAGGACCTTGACCTATGTTCAAGAGGAAGGGTGAGGCCAGGGTGGCAGGGAGGCCTCACCCTCCACCCCAGGCCTTCCCTGTGCCAGAGCAGGCGGCAGCTCACGGAGCTGCATCCTGAGAGGCCCAGGACTCTGCGTTGTGTGTCGGGCTGACCTCTGCTGGCCCTGTCCTCGGTCGGTGGTAGGGTTTGCAGCCATGGGAACATGGGGGGGTCAGCGCTCTCTGCACCAAAGCCCAGGCTGGCTGCTGGGGGTGGGGCTGGCCACGTACTCTCGGTGGAGGGACCGAGGCTCAGCCCCCTCTCTGTACCCTGCTGGTGGCTGCCCCAGTAGCCAACATGGACAGACCAGTCCGGGTCATACCTTTTCCCCAGCAGGGACGGGGCCCCTGAGCCCCCCAGGCAATGCCCGCTCGGCCTGGGAAAGGCAGAGTCAGGTTCAGGGTTGGCTCTTCCAACGTTGTGTTTCCTCTCACCTGAAATTTCTGAGAACCTCTGACCTGGCTGCTGTGCAGTCATTGAGAGATTGTGTATCAGCCCAAACTATGAAAAACATTCATTCCTGCCCCAAATAACAAGTGTGTGGTAACATTCACCACCACATCCTTGAGGCAGCACGAGAGCAAAAAGCCCCCAGACTGTGCCTGTGGCAGGCGTGTCCCAGCCAGGCCTGCGCACAGAGCCCCAGGTGTCAGCGGTGCCGCAGTTGTGGGTTTTTGCCACTAGAAATGGACGGAGAGTTGGCGTCTCTCCCAGAGTCTCCACCTTCTGATTTAGAAAGACAGGCAGACGCTAGGTGCTGAGATTTACAGCGGCGTCAGGGACCGTGGCGTAAAGACACGGGGAGGGGAACCGGATGGTAGGTCCGACCGTGGAACGGGCTCAGGTGCGCGCAGGTGGGCAAGGAGGTCGCCCGCCTCGCCCCATGACCGCGCACAGAGGCATGTTGGGTAAAGCTGTGAACACGGTAGGAAGAGCGGAAGGTGGAGAATGATGGAGACCAGGCGACAGGCCTAGGAGTGGTTTTGCTGTTCTCCCGTGGTTGTCTGACTCAGAGATGGGAGGCGAGCCTGAGCCTCCGCTCTGCCGGGTTGCCTGTGTGAGGACGGTGGGAAGTAGAGGCATGCGCAGAGGCTGGCAGAGGGGGGTGTGGACTTGCCGCCTGCAGCGGCGCTCACCCGACTTCCCTCTTGGCCGCAGTGAACGGGTCTCCTGCGACCATCACCATAGAGACGTGTGAGGACCCTGGTGACTGGACGGCAGCCATTGGAGGTACGGGGTTGCCTGTGGGCCTCTCACGGGCGCAGGGCTGGGCAGTAGGGTCTGTGCCCGCCACAGGCCACCTGGGCTCAGGACCCAGCTGGGGCTGGGGAGGCCTTGCGGGGAGAGGTGGGCTTGGGCTGCTGTCCTCTCGGGTGTTCCCAGCCCAGCTCCGTGGCCCGCCTGCTGGACTTAGGCTCTGTGATGTGGCTGGGTGCTTTGTTGACCCCCGGGTGGTGTCCTCTGTCGTCCCCTGCTCTCCCCACGGTGGCTGCCCCATGTGGCACCGCTCTTCCTGCCCACCGAGCCCCTCCTTCCCTGGCAGATGACACCTTTGCCTTCTGGCGGGGTCTGAAGGATGCCGGGCTGCTGGACGAGGTCGTGCAGGAGTTCCACCAGGAGCTGACGGAGACCATGAAGGGCCTGCAGCGGCGGGTCCAGGACCCCCCCCTGCAGCTCCGAGGTGAGGGGCTCCTTCCAGTAAACGCAGGCGGCATTGCCAGCGTGGGGCGCTCAGGCCCCCCTGAGCGGCTGGGGTGGAGGCTGAGGCTGAGGGTGAGGCTGAGCGTCTGGCGTGGGAGGGTCGCTTTGCCTGCCCTCAGACATCCCCCGCTGAGCGGAGCCCCCTTGGCTGCTGGGTCCCGAGTAGCCGGCCCGGTCCTGAGGTTCTCAGCGAGCGCCCGTGCCCCCTCAGACGCCGTGCTGCTCAACAACATCGTGCAGAACTTCGGCATGCTGGACCTGGTGAAGAAGGTGCTGGCCAGCCACAAGTGCCAGATGGACCGCTCGCGGGAGCAGTACGCCCGGGACCTAGCAGGTACGCCAGCGGCGCCCACGGGCTTGCCTCTCTGCCATGCGCACATGCCTCTCTGAGTCACAGCTGCTCCTCGGAAGCCCAAGCAGCGAGTGACCCGCAGCTGCCACGCGAGGCGGCCGTCAGCGAGACTTGAGAGATGTGGTCAGACTCCGCTGTCGGGGGGGTTGCGGGTCCTCTCGTTACTGACTGTGTGCACCAGGTGGTCACTTCAGAGAGAGTGACAGGGAAGCAGACGAGACCACCCAGAGGCCAGCTCGCCTCTGTGACGTGTTTGCACTGCTCTCAGCTTATCCTTGGGCTGTACCTGCCATGTGTGTGCACCTATGTGTTCACAGCAGATGTGTAGATGCTGTTGTGACCCACTTTCTATCTCGCCGTATCACGAGAGCAAATTCCCGTGCAGAAATAGTGGCGGGAACACGTGGGAGCTCCCGAAAAAGGGCTGGCAGCTCTGCCAGCCCCGAGCTCAGGGTCAGAGCAGGCCCTAGGCCTGAGGGCCACCCAGTAGTGGTGGATGTCCTTGTCCCCTGCAGTGACCCTGCCCGTCCCCGTCCCCCACGGTGATGCTGTCTGCCCCCCTTGTCCCCATCCCCCATGGTGACCCTTTCTGCCCCATCCCTGTCCCCTGCAGTGACTCTGTCCCTATCCCCCACAGTGATGCTGTCTGTCCCATCCCAATCCCCCTCAGTGACACTGCTGTCCCCCGTCCCCTTAGCCCTGGAGCAGCAGTGTGACGAACACCGCCGGCGCGCCAAGGAGCTCAAGCACAAGTCGCAGCACCTCAGCAACGTGCTGATGACGCTGACGCCCGTGTCCCTTCCACCCCCTGTGAAGCGGCCCCGGCTGGCACGGGCCACGTCAGGACCCGCTACCGTGGCCTCGCAGGTGCTCACCCAGTCTGCCCAGATTGCGCTCGGCCCGGGCGTGCCCGTCTCCCCGATCACCAGCGTGCCGCTCGGCAAAGTGGTGTCCACCCTGCCCTCCACGGTCCTGGGCAAGGGCTCCCCTCAGGCCCCTCCTGCCAGCTCGCCGGCCTCCCCGCTGCTCGGGGGCTACACGGTCTTGGCCTCCTCGGGCTCCACCTTCCCCAGCACCGTGGAGATCCACCCGGACGCGTCCAGCCTCACGGTGCTGAGCACGGCCGCCGTGCAGGACGGCAGCACGGTGTTCAAGGTGGTCAGCCCCCTGCAGTTGCTCACCCTGCCCGGCCTGGGCCCCACCCTGCAGAGTGTGGCCCAGGCATCGCCTGGGGGCAGCACGATTGTGACAGTGCCGGCGGGGGCCGCCCCAGGGCCCGAGGAGCACACGGCCACTATCGAGGTGGCCACCGTGGCAGAGGACCACGAGCAGAAGTAGCCGGCGGGAGGTGAGGCCCCTGGGGCGGACAGGGCTGGCTGCCTCTCTGCAGCCGCAGGCCGGAGCACAGCGCGAGGCCGCAGGGCCAGCTTGGGCAGGCGGGTCACGTGGGCTGCTGAACCAAAGAGAGGAATCGCCAAAACAAATCAAGAGAAGAGAGAAAGGGACGATGAGAGCAACCTGGAAAATCGGTCTTCAAGTTCCAAACTTCCTCCCCCTTTTTTCTTGGGAAATATATTTTTCCATCTGTTGCTTATTAATACTGTTTACACGTTGGGCCGTGGTCAGGAGCCAGGTGGACGAGGACAGGAGGAGGCCTGGGTGCTGCAGGGGCAGGGAGCAGAGCCGGGCAGCAGCACTGAGACCCCGCAGGCCCTGGAGGTGCTGCAGCCGCACCGTGCACTTGGGTCTCTGCGGCCCCCCGGGGACCGAGCCTGCCGGGCAATGTTACTACACATGTCTTGGGAACCCCACCCAAGTGTGGAAACCTGTGGATCCTATGGATTTGGTTTCTTCCCACAGTTTTCTGTAGGATTAGTGTGGCTCGCGCCCTGTCCTCCTGCTTGTGTGGGAGCCTCACCAGTGCAGGTCCCGGCGGGCTCCGACCTCCCTGCCCTGGCAGGTGCTCAGGTGGCTGAGGGGCCGCACAGATTAGGCGTGGTCGAAGCGCCGTTGCACATGTACTGCAGGTGTTTTTAAGTGAATTGCTTAGTAGGCTTCTAGGAAGAGTCAAGTTTATAGCGGTTTCAACCAAAATGATGCTGAGTGCCTAGGCTTCCCGAGTCGGCTCTGGGGTTGGCCCAGAACCTGTGTGTTCACCTGACCAGGTTCGGAGTCCTAGGTGGCACCCCCTCCCAGGATGGCCCCTGGTAGGTCTGAGATCGTGGGTGTGTCCCTGAGGCTCGGGTTGGAAGTGTGAGCAGAAGGAGAGGTGCCGTGGGGGGTTTCTGGGGGGTTGCCCCTTTGGCTTGGGGAGGCTCAGTGTGGCCCCTGAGTGCAGCCCGCTGGTGGGGCCACCGTGACGGCCCCTGGTCCCCAGGCCCCGATACGCTGTGGTCCTGGTCCAAGGGAGAGCCCAGAGCATCTGAGGGGGGCTGTCAAGGGTGGGCTGGTTGGGGCCAGCTGGGGAAGGTGCGGCCCAGACACGCCGTGCAGGGCCGTCCGCAGGCTGCCTGCAGTCTGGTCTCACGAGGAAAGCCGTGCAGGGGCCAGATGTCTCAGGGGCAGCGAGCCCAGGCCTCCTGCTGTCACCGGCAGGGCATGTCCTGGAGCAGGCCTGGGGGCCCGGCAGTGGGAGGGAGTCCGGTCCCACCCGGCGGCTCTGGAGGGTACTGGCTGCCCACCCGTCTGTTTGTGGAGTGCCCTGGGCCCCACCTGGGCGCTGTTGTGACGGGGCCTGTCCTGCCCCCACCCGTTGTCAAGCTACTGAGTTTCTGTCTTTTTTGTTTTCTTTCTGTTACATTTCTGTTGGCTGTTGTCACGAGTCAGCTTGTTTTGGCACAATGTTTACGTGTCTGTGTACATACTCCTTTTTAGACCCGTTTTCACTCGAGCGTGAGTCCTGTCGCGTGCGTCAGTGGGGCCCTGTGCCCACCCACCAGCTTGGCCTCGTGGCGGGCGCAGCTCTCTGGTGGGAGAGCCAGGGACCTTCTCTGGTTCTCCTTGTCCCGGTCACATGTGGGTCTGCACTGACAGCCCCCTGCTCAGCCAGACTTGAAGGAGTTATGGGTCAGTTCATTCTTTCCGTTGCAGAGCGAGGGGGGCCTGTTCTGCCCCCGACTCCCAGCCCGCGGGGCACTGGAAGATGCGGTTGACTCCCAAGCTCGCAGGGATGCGCCGGCTTCACAGCTGACCCTGGCCGCGCGCTCGTCCCGGCTGGGGGCTCTTCCCAGTGCTCCTGGGAAGCCGCTCACGGACGCCTTCCGCTCTCGAGGCTGCTCCTGGCAGGGGCTCCACGCCCCAGCTGGGGAAGGGTCCATCCTCAGGGCCACCACCCATTGGGGAGGGGGTTGTCACCACCACCCCTGTCCCCAGCACATGCCCCTGCGCCCTGCAGGTTCCCAGGACCTCCTGGTCCTGCCCCTCAGGGTCCGACTGGGACCTGGAAGGGAAGAGCCTCTCGACCACCTACACACACGGGTTTTGTGGCTGCCTCTGGTCTGGCTTTCTGAGGAGGCAGGATTGGTTTGTTTCTGCAGAGAGAGGGACAGCTCCTCTCTGTGCCCTCAGAGGCACCCTGGGGAAGGGCCGTGTTTGAGTTCTGCTTTGTATGTTCTTTTGCAAGTTTCTGCTTGGTACTTTGATTTAAAATAAAAACATTTTTCTTAGTCTGTGTGTCTGTCTCTTGTAACGGAAGGTTGTGGAGAGGATCGAATTAAATCTGTAAGCACGTGCCCACTGGACAGCGCAAGCTTGTCAGGCTCCTCATGCATCCACTTAGCCTTTGCAGAGTGTGGTCTGGGGGCTCCAGGACCCTGCCAGGTGTCCCCAAGGTCAACACTGTTTTCGTGACAGCAGCAGGTGCCATTTACATTCTTGTTCTCTCCCAGAGGCCTGACGGGCGGGTGGCGGCTGCCTCCGTCTGTTCCGTTGCTGTGACAATAGCACCAATGGGGTGGCTTGTAACCAGCAGAAATTGGTTTCTCGTGGTTCCTGAGGTTGGGAGGTCTGAGCCCTAGGCTCCGGTTCGAGTCTGTTCTGCCAGTCGCTGGGGTGCAAGTGAAAGGAGAACAGCCTTGGCTCCCCGACCCAGGGCTGGCGTCAGAGATGCCTCTGCCAGTGGCCACGGCCTGTGCCTGCGGTTAGGAGCCGACAAGCTCACCCCCCCAGCCAGCCACTTGCTCCCCTCCCCAGGGCTCGGTCCCAGATCCTCCCCTGTGCCAGATGCTCCCGTCCTGGTGCCGTCCCCTGCCCCAAGGCTGTAGGAGGTGGTGCACCCCGGCCATGGGCCAGACACCGCAGACGAAGGCCTCCACACTGCGCGACGCCACTTAGGGAAGTTCAACACTGCCCACAAGGCAGAAAAACGTGCTCTGAAAGTCAGAGCACTGTTCCCTGGTAAGGAGTGGCCAGAGCAGCGTGGGGGTGCTGGGTTTGAGGACACCTCCGCCTTGATCCAGGTGCTGGTGGCCAGGTGACCTGACGTGGGTGGTCTCCCAGTGGCTCGCTCTGCTGCAGTAGCGCTAGCGTGCCCATCCCTGCGTTCACGCCACACTCTCCCAGGCGTCCGTCTGCTCCTCAGAGCTTATGGGTCTAAGGCAGAGCTCCTGCTTCACGTTATCCGGAACCTGCTCCTTCCCTGTCGTGCCTCGGGGGGACACAACATGCCCTAGTTGCTCAGCCCCTTCCTGTAAGATATGTCTCCTCGCTGGGCAGGTCCCATCTCTTGGCAGAGACAACCCCAGCTCCTGCCTGGGGCCCCTGTTGTCCCTCTGCCCTGGCGAGGGCTGTTCCCTCATCAATGCCCCGACACTTTCCACTCCCAACACTTCTGGCCGGGGTTTGTCTCCTCTCGTGCCCACCGAGTGGCACCAGCCACTCCGAGCTGAGGGTCCAGGTGGGCAGCGGCTGGAGCTCCTGGGCAGCACCTCTCCGGAGGGCGGAGTCCCGCGAGGGAGCAGCGCCGAGTAGACCCCGTCATCTGGACACACCGCAGTCAGTCCACTCGCCTGCAGGAGGACGTGTTGGCTGCTTCCAAGTTTTGCAAATACGAGTAAAGCTGCCATAAAAACCGTGCAGGTTTTGTGTGGACGTAAGTTTCCAACTCCTTTGGGTAAGTACCAGGGAGCACAATTGCTCAATGGGCAGAAGAGTATGTTTAGTTTGACAAGAAACTGACAACCCATCCTCCAAAGCGGCTGCTCCGTTCTGCGTTCCCACCAGCAGGGAGTGAGCATCCTGCCATGCCACGTCCTCACCAGCGTTCTGTGTCCTCGGTGCGTTGGATTTGGGCCACTCCGTGGGTGTGTGACAGAAGTGTTGGCTCGTCGGTCCCCAGTGACACGTCCTTGGGCGCTGTCCGCAGATCTCCTCGGGTGAGGGGTTTGCTCCGCTCTTTTGCCTGTTCTTATCAGGTTTGATTGTTTTCTTCCTGTTGCGTTTTCAGAGTTCTCTGCATGTTTTGGATCACAGCCCTTCTCAGATGTGTCGTGGCAGACACTTTCCCAGGCTGTGGCTTGTCTTCTCTGCTGACAGTGTCTTTCACGGGGAGAACGTTGGTTTCAGCAGCGCCGGCTCTGTCAGCTTGGCACGGTGGCAGCGTCGTGGCCAAGTAGCCTTACCCGAGGCGTGATTATTGCTGACTGAAAACCTTTCCCAATACCCCACCCTGACGACTTGCGATATGACGATACTAACAGTGACGCCAGCGTGTCCATCGCTGCCTTCGTGGGTCACGGGTTTGGTGTCGCGTACCTGGAAAAGTCGCTGTTGCCAAAAGTCTTCTCGATTTTCCTGCACATTATCTTCTAAGTTTTATAGTTTTGTGTTTTACATTTAGGTCTATGAGTCATTCTGAGTTAATTTTTGTGAAGGATATAAGGTCTGGGCCTATATCCTAGATTGATTCATTCTTTCTTTCCTTTCTTCCCTCCCCTTCCCCTTCCCTTCCTTTCTACATGTGGCTGTCAGGTTGCTCAGTACTGACATTGTTGAGAGGCTTTCTGTCCTGCAGGCACAGCCCTCGATCCTTTGTCAAAGATCACTTGACTATGTCTGGACTCTCTCTTCTATCCCATTGGTATATTTATTCTTTTGCCACTGCTACACTGTCTTGATTGCTGTAGCCTTCTATTGAGTCTTAAAGTTGGGTAATTCCTGTGCTCGGACTTCATTCTCCTCATTCAATCTCGAGTGGGTGATTCTGCGTCCTTTGCCTCTCCACGTAAACTGGAGAACCAGTTTGTCGATATCCATAAAATAACTTGGTGGGATTTTGATTGGGATTGCATTGAAGCTCTAGATCACGTTGGGTACCTTATGTATTTTAAGGTTAGGTTATTACAGGGGTGGGGAACCTTTTTATGTTGGAAGCCCCATTAATTTAGCTGTAATCAAATGAGACCGCATTCAAGAAACTTCAATTAGATAAAAATGTACCTTATTTTGTAAAAATATAACTACTGTAGACTTAATAATTTCAAAAAATGAAAACTATTTGTTAATTTTAAAGTTAACTAACCTTTTAATGACTGTGTTGTGTCTGCTTTTTGTTGAAAAGCATTTGAATATTTGGTTGCAGCATGGAGATCCACAGTTTCAGTTGATCCTCTAGATGGGTATCAGTCATTCGAGAACTTAAGTGTGTCTTGATTTGGGTTAGGTAGTAGATTTGCAGCAATAAGTCGTTGAAAAGCAAGAAAGAATTTTGGGGGCATGTTGCTGAAGGCATGAGCATTCTAGTGCAATTTTCCATATTTCAATTGGATCTTTCTTAGCATCAAACAATGACTTTAAAATGTCATCTACTGAGAACTCAATCGATTCTATCTGAAGTTCTTTAGGTGCCTTGGTGATACCAACTAGGTGAGGCTGTGATGCTAATTTGAGTGTGATGTCATGATGCTCAAAGTCAGTGAAACTTTCATTGTATTCTCCAATTAACAGGTCTATAACAGCTGTCTGTCTATATAAGAATGTCTATAACATTCTTCAAATGATTCACATATATCATCCTGCTCATCAATGACCTTTGCCAACTGGGGAAAATGTTCATCCAAATTTTCTTTCTGAAGAAGTGTTTTGAAAAAAGATAGCTTTTGTCAAAATGCTTATATATATTTTTGCTACATATCATATATAGACTTAGTTTTACCTTGAAAAGAAATATTTAAGTCATTTTTATTTGGCATTATATCATACAGAAATGGTACATTCCTATAGAAATCTTCTTTCCACAATTCACATTGCTGATTCTGTTCTTCATAAAATTTAATTATCTGTTCTCACAGAGAAAAAATTTTGGCTGACACCTGTCCCTGCGATAGGTGATACGGCAAATCCACACTGAATACCTCCTCATTCAACTTTAGCATGCTACGAAACTGACGATGCATTGTTGCATTTGCAGAAATATAGTTAACAATACTTATAACTTGTTGCAAAGTGTCACTTAAAGTAGTAGCTTTAGCAGGGGATTTTGCTGATGCAAGATACAATGAGAAGAAATGAGAGCATCTGGATCTGTTAATACTTTTTTTTATCTGTGCACTAAACCCTTCATGTTTTCCTGTCACAGAAGGTGCACCATCTATACATATACTCACTAAATTTACCAAATTCAGCCCAACTTCATGACATTTATCATGAAAGTTGTTGAAGATATATATTCCCTGTGTTCTGTTCACAAGAGTGCCCAAGGTAAGTAACTCTTCATAGCAAAGAAAATCTTCTGTTAGGACCTGAATGAAGCATAAAACCTGTGCTAAGTCAGTTGTATCAGTTGATTCATGCAAAGCAATTGAATAATATGTATTTTCCTTTTCAAGTGTTACGTGAAGTTCTGTTAATTTGAAGGCTAATTCATGCCACCAATCAGTTATGGTTCTCCTTGAAAGAGGCAATTGTTTGTACTTTGAAATATTATTGGAATCTAATCATCTTATGCCTTTGACAATGCATTTTTCCACAATTTCTACATCACTGAATGTCTTCTCTTTTTCCTGAGGATATAAGCTACTTTTTTTTTTTTTTTGAGACAGAGTCTCTCACTCTGTTGCCCCGGCTAGAGTGCCGTGGCGTCAGCCTAGCTCACAGCAACCTCAAACTCCTGGGCTCAAGCGATCCTCCTGCCTCAGCCTCCCAAGTAGCTAGGACTACAGGCATGTGCCACCACGCCTGGCTAATTTTTTCTATTTTTGGTAGAGACAGGTCTGCTCTTGCTCAGGCTGGTCTAGAACTCCTGAGCTCAAACGATCCGCCCGCCCGCCTTGGCTTCCCAGAGTGCTAGGATTACAGGCATAAGCCACCGCGCGTGGCCTAAGCTGCTTTATAAGTTACTTCAGTGACATTATTTCCAGGTCTTATTGCTGCTTGAAAGAATTATCTTTGCTTTTGCTTTTCATCTTTTAGTTTCAGTGATACAACCTTTCAAACCTTTCCCTCTAATTTAAAATATTTGTGGTCCTTATGAGTGTTGTAATGCTGATGAGCATTGAATTTCTTTAATGCTGATATTGCAGTATCACAGAGCAAGCAGCAAATCATCTTATCTTTAGCAGAAACAAGATAATATTGCAATTCCCAATCTTCATTAAAAAATCTGTTTTCTTCCTTTAACGTTCTCTTGGTCTTCTTTGACATGACAGACTGTTAAGCAGACAGAAATAAAAAATACTGTCAGCCGGGCATGGTGGCTCACGCCTGTAATCCTAGCACTCTGGGAAGCCAAGGCAGGAGGATCGCTTGAGGTCAGGAGTTGGAGGTTGCTGTGAGCTGCGCTGACACCATGGCACTCTGGCCAGGGCAACAGAGCAAGACTGTCTCAAAAAAATAAAAAATAAATCAATCTACCATCCTCAGTCTTTTAATAGGATAGTTTAATCCTTTTATATTTATTGTAATCACTGATCTATTTGGATTCATATCTCATAATAAGTTGTTCTACAGGCCAAAGCATTTGTGAGGAACTTTCTGCCGGTTGGACTCTTGTCTTTTCTTCCTTCCTTCCCACAGTGTGGACGACTTGTCTCTCTTCTACCATGTGGTGATTTTAAAAGATGTCTACAGGCTGGTCCGATGGTAGTGGGTTATCAGAACTTATTAACATTAGTGTCACTAAAGTTGGTATTCAACACCCCCTCACTGCTAAATTTGACTGGCTAAAAATAAATAAATGAATAAAATATGTCTACAAATTCTATGGTACTTCTCCCACAGAAGTTGGGAGTCTGCTTTCTCTCCCCTTGATTTTGAGTTGGCCTAAGTGACTCGCTTTTCTTAATGACTATCACCAGAATGAGACAGCCATGTGGCCTCTAAGGCTAGACTGGAAAAAGGTGGTAGAGCTTCCACCTGGTTTCCCTGTCTCTCCTTGCCCACTTGGGAGCCCGAGCTGCCATGCTGGAGAATGAAGACAGGTGCCCGAGAAGCCTCTGCAGTCCCACCCCAGCCCTGTGGGACGAGTCTGAGCCCAGTTGCCAGATGTGGAACCAGGAGCCTCAGGTGACTCCACTGCAGAACTCAAGTCTCCTGGCCGAGGCTCCCAACATCATGAGACCAGCTGTCCCTGCTGTATTCCATCTGCATTTTTGGCCTGGGGAGCTTGCGGGCCTCATAAATGGCTGTTCTATGCCCCTGGGTTTTGGGGTCATTTGTTACACAGCCACGCCAACTGGGATACACGGTGTCCACGATCAACTTCCTTCCTTCTGAGCCACACCTGAACTCTGGCATCTGGGTGCTGTTCACTGTTTGGTGGCTTGAGGGGCCAAGCTTGGGGGGACCCCATCTAAGTGGTGCCCTCTCTGTTGGAATGGGCGAGGCTGGTCTGCATATGGACACTTTGGCCCTGGCCTGGCCAGGACTCAGGCCTGGCCAGGACCATATTCTATGCGATCTCCTCTATTTGGGGTTCCTGCCCAATGGGGGTACAACGGGTTTGTGCAGGATTCCAATCTCCACCCCTGGCCTGGGGGGCCGTCCTCTGTGCCTGGATGGGGTGGGGTGAGCTGTGTCCCAGGCCCCCGATCCTCATAGGCCCCAGTCCCTGCCTTGGCAGCCGCAGTCTGGCTCTAGTGCTGAGAGGTGGGTGGGCGGCACCTTGGGCTTCCAAACCAGCTGCCAGACGACACCCAGCCCTCGGCAGGCACGAGGCCCCAGCTCACGGGGCACTGGGCCTTGCTCCCAGCAGCCGCTTGCCTGTGTTGTTCCTTCTTCCTTGGTGACATCTGGTGATTGGGCAGGGCTGTCTGAGCTCTTAACAGCCTCACACACACGTAAAGGCACAGTCATTTATTGGGTTACAATATACATATGATAGAAAGCAGAGAGGCAGGGCACCGTGGCTCACGCCTGTAATCCCAGCACCTCGGGAGGTCGAGGCAAGAGGATCCCTGGAGCCCAGGAGCTGAGGCTGTGGTGAGCTGTGATCACAGCGCTGCCCTCTGGCCTGGGCGACAGAGCCAGAACCTGTCAAAAAAAAAAAAAAAAAAGACCTTTTTATTTTTGAATTTTAAGGTTTAAAAACATCCGCATGGAGCGCATCAGAAACGTAGATTTTGAATGTATTTTCTCTCAGCTGGAAAGCTGATTCCGTTTCTGCTGGTTCTCTGTGCCTGGAATGGGATTGTTTTGGCTTAGGACCTGCCAGATCTGTTTGGTCAGTTCCTAACTGCATATTTGTTGAGTGTTGAGACCCTATTTTGCTATTCTGCTTAAGACCCTATTTTGTATGGATACAAATAAACAGAGTTGGACCCCAAGATAAAAAAAAAGGCTTGCCTTTTCGTTGTTCTCATTGGTGTGTTTTTAATATTTATAAAACCTTGTTTATCAGTTGTTTTCTTTTATATTAGTAATTTTCATGTCCTTTTAAAGACATAGTTGCCTACCCCGAGGTTGTGGAGGTTTCCTCGGTTTCCTTCTGGAAGCTTCACCTTCGATGTTGAGAAGACTCATCTTTTTTTTTTTTTTTTTGAGACAGAGTCTCACTCTGTTGCCCGGGCTAGAGTGCCATAGCGTCAGCCTAGTTCACAGCAACCTCTAACTCCTGGGCTCAAGCAATCCTCCTGCCTCAGCTTCCAGAGTAGCTGAGAATACAGGCATGTGCCACCATGCCCGGCTAATTTCTCTATATATTTTTAGTTGTCCAGCTAATTTCTTTCTATTTTTAGCAGAGATGGGGTCTCGCTCTTGCTCAGGCTGGTCTCGAATTCCTGAGCTCACCCGCCTCAGCCTCCCAGAGTGCTGGGATTAAAGGCGTGAGCCACCATGCCCGGTCCAAGACGATCCATCTTGAATTAACTTCTTTGTGCAGCATGGGGCGGGAGCCACGCTTCCTTCCTCTCTGTTGCTCCAGCACGAACAGTGTGGAGAACGACTGGCCACAGGTGTGGGTCTGCCCTGGGCTGTCTTCTGTCCACCATCCCCGTCTCTCTGGGCACGTGCAGCCTGCTCTGTCGGGCACTGCACACACTTGCATGGCCGGGAGGAGCAGCCTCCAGCTCCCCAGCCAGCCCCGGCGCCTGCCATGAGCAGCTCATGGTCACTATTCACTCTCTTTTCGCCATGGTCAATCTCAGGCCACAGCAGCAGGTCCTGCAGGTGCTGGGCACGGTCTGGGTGTTGCTGGGGTGGACTCCTCCGGAGGGGACAGAGCGGGATACGCAGTGAGGGGTGAGGCCTGGAGGTCAGGAGCGTGAACTTGAACCTCTGGGCAGCTGGAGCTGTCACGTTTCTGTGTCCCTGGGAGGAGCAGGGAGGCAGGGAGGCTGGGGTGGAGGAGGCGTTGGCCTGGGGGCCGGGGGCGGCACAGCCTCCTTAAGTCCTCACTGACGAACTGACCCACCGTGCAACACCCACGGGGGCTGAGTGCTCCAGGCAGGGCTCAGTTCGGGGTGGGGGTGAGAACCTCTGACGATGTAGGTAAAGCCACACTGCGCCTTTGCTGTCGTCTCACGACACGGATCACTTCTGACACCAGGTGTGTGTGGGGGAATTCACTCCAACATCAAATCAACCAGTTGTGCCCCAGACACCCCCTGGTCTCCTCTAATTCAATTCCCACACTACCTGCCTGGAGGCAGCATCAGGTTGCACAAGTGGGGGCTCAGTCCCACAGACTGTCCCCCACTTCCAATGCCCATGGAAGCCCCAGGTGCTGCCGACTGACCAGCTAGGTATCGGGGTTCCCATGACCCCACCTTGGGCTGGGTTAATTTGCTAGAGCCCCTCACCGAACTCAGGAATCACTTACATGTACTAGTTTATCATGAAGGGTATCACAGAGGATGCAGGCCACAGCCACATGGAAGGGCTGTGTAGGGGGAGGTGTGGGGAGCAGGTGGGGAGCTCCCCTGCTTCCCCTCTGTGTGCCACCCTCCAGGGACCTCTTAGTGTTCAGCTACCTCAAGATTGATCACATCACTGGCCACTGGTGATCGACTTAACCTCCCCCTCCCCGGATGGTGGGGGCTGGGGCTGAAAGTTCCACCGTCTGACCCTGCCTCAGTCTTTCCTGTGACCAGCTCCACCTGAAGCTACCTAGGAGGAGCCAGCCACCCGACAACTCATCAACATGCAAGGAGACACTTAGTCCTTCGGTTATGCCAAGGACTTTAGGACAGGGCAAAGAACAAATATGTATTTCACAATATTCCAGAACCCTTGGTGCAAGGATGCTGTGGGCCCAGGGCAGCCAGGAGGCCCCAGGGGCACAGACCCTCCCTTCCTGGGCAAAGCCTCCATCAGATCCCTTCCTGGGCCCCTGAAGAAAGGAGCCGCAGCCCCCACACCTTCTCTCTAAGGAGGCCTCCGGGCTGCATCTCTCCCCCGGGCGCAGCTGTGCAGATCAGGACTGGACTCCCCGAACCTCCCACACAGACCAATCACCCTGCACTCAGGGCATGACCTTTTGGCTGGGTGGGAGGGTGCCTGGGCGAGTCCCTGGGTGGACTGGGAACAGGGCACTAAAGTTCAGCTTAGGTGGGTCACATCCAGAAGCTGCTGGTATCTGCCTGAGAGCACAGGACCCAGCTTCACGGGTAAGCTGAGGCTCCCAGCCCCTGGGGACCTCCGTGCTGGCTGGGGTGTGGGGAGGGTGCTGGGCTGGTGCAGCAGCCGGGGAGTGGCAGGTGCTGGTGCAGAGTCCCGAGTGACCCACCCACCAGGAAAGACACTGGTGAGGATGTCCTGGTTTACCTGGGAGGAGGCGGAGCTGAGGGTGTGTCAGGCAGATATTTTGTTTACTTTGTAATTTGATATAATACTTTAAGCAAATTTACACAAAAGTTGCAAAAGTGGTATTCAGGACTTCTTTCTATGTACTCTTTATCTGGATTCACCTGTTGCTCACCTTCTGCCCCATTTGCTTTATTGCATAAAAACCTTTATTTCTGGAACCATTGGTACGACATCATGCCCTTAGCCCTTGCATGTTAGCGTGTTTCCTGAGCACACGTGCTCTGCCTGCTGTCGAGGCGGGTGGTCCGACCTACACAGTGACATCCCTGGTGCTGAGCCAGCTCCGGCTCTCCTAGCCCCTGGCAGGCGTCCGTCATCGTGTGCCCCCCAGGCTGGGTGGTTCCTTGGCCTTTCTTCTTTTACCTTTTATCTTTCTTGGCGGGAGGGTTCTGGGAGCCCAGGGCAGCTGTTCTGCAGAACATCCCCCACGCTGGGACTGTGCGGCGTCTTCTGGCGACTGGGTTGAGTCTTGCATTTGGGCAGAGACCATGGAGCTGTCGTGTCCTCCTCGGGGTGCTGTGTCCAGGGGCTTGTGATGTCTGTCTGTTCTGTCCTGGGATGTGGGTGTCTGGAGTCCAGAGAAGAGACTGGGCCTGTGACAAAGTGCTGCCGGCATCTGCACGATCCGACCAGAGCGAAGGTGCCGTCGCCTGCAGAACTTCCTGCTGCAGCTGGCAGGGCACCAGTGGGGAGGGGCCCCGGATCGTGCTCAAGGGGGCACTTTTCATTTCTGTTTGAGTGGAGGACGTGCACTGGGCACGAAAAAGCCGCAGGTGTGAAAGGATGAGAAGACAGCAAGTCCCTTCCCATCCCAGCCACGCAGTTCATTTCTGTCTCTGTAACAGATTTTTGTACTTTACGTATGTTTTTGTTCTTGCATTGCTGTGCACCTCAGTTTCCTTCTTTTTTTTTTTTTTTGAGACAGAGTCTCACTCTGTTGCCCCAACTAGAGTGCCGTGGTGTCAGCTTAGCTCACAGCACCTCCAATTCCTGGGCTCAAGGGACCTCCTGCCTCAGCTTCCCGAGTAGCTGGGACTGCAAGCATGTGCCACCATGCCCGGCTGATTTTTTCTATTTATAATACAGACAGGTCTCACTCTTGCTCAGGCTGGTCTTGAACTCCTGAGCTCAAATGATCCGCCTGCCTCGGCCTCCCAGAGTGCTAAGATTACAGGCGTGAGCCACCGCGCCTGGCCGATGGCTCCTTGTTAATGGCCTCAGAATAAGTATTTCATGGCACGGGTGGGGGAGGCTGGCAGTAGAGCCCCTTGGGGCACTGGGGCGTCCAGGTCTGTTGTGAGTAGAAAGGAGGCTGCAGCTGGCAGGCAGCTCACACCTGCACTTTGGGAGGCCGAGGCAGGAGGATCGCTTGAAGTCAGGGAGTTTGAGACCAGCCTGGGCAACAGCGAGACCTGGTTCTACCACAACAGCAAAGAGAAAGGCTGCCATGAGCCCCGAACACGCACAGACGTTGCTTGTCTTCACACAGGTGTGTCTGCGGAAGCGCGGGTGAAGGGCGTGTGCCCTGTGCTGCTGGGGGCCCGGTTGCCATGGCAGCACTGCGGGCGGGCTGAGGGCAGGGCAGGGGCAGCTCTTACTCATCAGAGGTGAAATGTTATCCTATGGTTCTAATTTTCATGTCTTCAGAATGAGGTTGGACATTTTCACTACACTCGGAGCAATTTCTATTTTTGGGGGGGTGTCAGATGATCCTTTACTGAAATCCTTTCCTTTGTACTTTTCGGCTGGCTAGGCATCCACGGCCCTGCTGTCATGTCACCTGTGATGCCACGGGGGTGGCGGCCATCAGTCAGCACTGCAGCCCGCAGAGAGGCAGTCCCTGGATCTCTTCAGTGGTTCCAGAGAGTTCTCTGGCTAAAGATCTGTCTGGCAACGTTGACACTCTCATCAAAAGTGATATTTCCGTTGTGTTGAACATTTTTCTGTTTCTGTCTGTCTCTTGGTGGTTCCTTGGGCTTTGATGATTGGGGCAGAGGCAGAAGGTGTCACTTCAGTCCGGGCCTGTCTGTTCTGAGCAGTCAGTTTCACTGTAAACTCAGACCTGCCAGTCACCAGTTGCCTTGGCGATGTCATCACCAGCCTATTTTGGAGACAGACCCAGGGGGCCGATCTTGGGGGCCAGGGTAGGTGTGGCACGGACTTCGCCATCCGGGCACGTCTGGTGCACGACTTTGATCTCGTTGGGGTCGAACTTGGCGGCTGGTGTCGGATTAGCCTGGATTTGGGACCCAAGAAAGTTGCCCCTTGGCCTCTTCCGAGCCGAAAACCAAAAGTATTTCTATTTGTTTGTAAAATATTGCTTCAGGTCCGTTGTCTATTTTTCTCTTGGAATCTTTTTCTAATTGATTGGATCTTTAAGATATATATTGAAGAAATTAGACTTTTAGCTGTGATATGAGCTGTGCCTTTTTTCAGTTAGTATTTGGCTTTTGACTGTATTGATGGTGTTTTTCTTTCCCATATGAACTTGTTTTATTTTTGTGTGGTTGAGCATGTCAGTGGCGTGCTCATGGATGTTCAACAACTGGTTTTCTAGGGAGGGAAAACAATGCCCCGCCTGCCAGTGTGTGCTGGTCTGCGTCCCTCGTGTGCCCCTCACGCCGAGCAGGACAGTCCTGGGGCTCTGAGCAGGAAGGGCCCCTTCCTGCTCAGCCCTGCTGGGTGGCGTCCCTCTTAGAAAGGTCTTTCCCATGGCAACATTACTAATAAAGAACACATTCTACCTTGGTTTCTCTGGGTACCTCTGTGGTTGATCGGTTCCCTTTTTTTTTTTTTTTCCGCACAAGCTCTGCAGTTCTATGTGGCTGATCAGTTCTTCCTGTGCAAATCTTTGTCCCACCTGCCAATTAATTTTGGTGTTAAGTGCTGGGTGGAGACCTTCCTTCCATTTTTGTTTTAAGATGATACCCAGTTCTCACAAAACCTGCTGCGTGAGCCACCGTCCCCCTGGTCTGAAATGTTGTCACCGCGCCCCGGACCCATGCTCGCCTCAGTCTATTCCTGGACTCCCCTGCCTGCTTGGGATCTGTGTCCCTGTGGCCCAGGCTCTTGCTGTAGCTGTGCCATGTGTCTTAGCGTCCAGTCACCCTCAAACCCGCCAGAGGCCTTTTAAATCATTTTCCTGCTTGATCCCTCGTCTATCTTATGCTTTTGCAAATGAACTTTCAAGTGGCTGTGCACCTGGCCCTCCAATTCCTCTTACCATTCCGCTGAGATTGCATTACATTCATAGATAGATTTGGGAAGAACTGACGTCGCTGTGAGATGCGAAGTCTCCCTGTCCAAGAACATGGTAACATAGTACCACTTTAAATGGTGTCTCTCAGCAACATTTCACAAAGTTTTGCATATTTTTAAAGTGGTCCGGGGGTCTCTTGTTGCTATTTTTATGGGCTCTATTTGTGCAGAGCTGCTCTTGTGCAAAGGTTCCTGGTGTGACTATGTGACTGTTAGTGGCATTCCCAGCCCCCTGGTGGCTTAAATGGGACACATTCCCCGAGACCCCTGCGGACAGGGTGCCTTGGGGTGAGGAAGACGCTGTTGTTGGAGGGAGGTCTGAGGCAGTGGTTGCTGCTGCAGTGTAGTTACCTCATACCTCACAGTAGGGAATGGCAGGGTGGGGGGTCCAGCCTGGGGCACCCCTGGGCTTGCAGTCTGTTGGCTGGGGCTGTCTTTGGCAGGAGGCCACAGAGGACACTGTAGGGTCCCCCCAGAGCCAGGGACAGGCCACCGCTGGGCAGGGGTCTCCAGGGCCTGGCAGGGGTCTCGGCTTTGTGGCTAGCCAGCGCTCAGCCTACTCAGCCTTCACAGCCGCAGTTCCTCGACTTACCCGAGGCTGACGGTGGCTGCCCCACCGAGGGTGGGAGGCTTGCGCGGGACCACCGCGAGACCACCGCAGGCCTGCCCTCCAGAACCGGGAGTGTCCGGGCTCTGGCGCAGTCCCTACTCCGGGGTGTTAAGAGGTTGTATGTGCCGGTCTGGCCGCCTCCCCCCGGAGAAGCCCTCCCACCCAGCCCTCCCGGGGTGGGGCCCGGGCACCTCTTGGCCCCTGGGGGGTAGGCCCAGGGCTCACTCGTCCGAAGTTCCCGAGGGCGTCCGCGGGCGGCGGGGGGCAAGACCCCTCGGCGCGGCGGGAGCTCGCGGGCGGGGCGGGGGCGTGTCGCCGGGGCGGGGCGGGGGGGCAGTGAGGTAATTTCCGCGATCCGGCGGCGGAGCCTGAGTCGCCCGGGACAGAATCGAAACTCATCGCAGAATCGAAAGTGATCGCGGGCCGAGCGGGCGCAGCCTCTGGGCCGTCTGGCGGCGGAGGGTGAGCGCGGCCGGCGGGGGGCTCCAGGCCGGGTTGGGGTCTCCGCGCGGGGGTCTCCGGGCCGGGCGGGGGTCTCGGCGGGCGGGGGTCTCCGGAGCCGGGCTGGGGGGCTCCGGGGTCGGGCTGGGGGGCTCCGTGCCGGGCGGGGCAGGCAGCTGGGGGAGGTCCGCACGCCGGGGACCGGCTGCCCAGCCCCAGTCGGGTGGCAGCGCAGCCGGGGGAGAGCGTGGGGGTCTCGCGCCGAAACTTTGTCCCCGCCAGCTGTGGCTGCGGGCTTTGGAGTCAGCTCCGGCGACTTTAGGGAGCGTGGACTCAGTTTCCCGGTGCGGCACGCTGTGGGCTTGCAGGCGGTCTGCGCTTTCTGCCTCTAATGTTTCCCCTGAAAGTCCCTTGAGACCCAGCCAGCAGTTTGCAGGGAGCTATCCCCTGCCCCATCTCGGCTGCAGTGGGGACAGCTGAGATGGAGTGGAGTCCCCACTTCTCCCGGGCACCCCTGGCAGGAACTCTGACCCAGACGCCCCACGTCACAGGCCAGGCTCTGCAAGGCTGTGCCCCCCACCTGGGACGCCCCCTGCCCAGGCCAGGCTGGGGGCCCCTGTTCCTAGGAGCCAGCTGTCATTTCACAGAGAGGGGTGCTGTGTCTTTGGAAGGCTGGGGGCTGGAGGCCTAAAGGGCCTTTGGGTGCACAGGACCCTGGAGGGGGTTCTACTCTGGGGAGCTGCTGGCCATAAGGGCTCTGCCTTCCTCCCGGGCTCCAGGGCCCCCAGCAACGGCTTTGGCAGCCCTTGGGCAGGGCCTGGAGACCCTTCAGGAGGTTGGGGCTGGGGTCCGGTCAGTGGGCCCTGATTCCCTGGACAGGCCCAGGCTGCTGGCCACAGCCAGTCCTGGGCATCAGGTTGGGCAGGGGGAGGGTCGTGTGTCTGAGCCCTCTGGGAACAGGGTGCCTCTGGCCTCAGCCTGCCCTTGTCCCTCCTGTCCCAGACTTCACACCTCCGGGCAGTGCCAGTGCACCAGCTGAGCTCAGCAGCCTCAGATCGCGTCCCGAAGATCCAGGCCAGCGTCGGAGATGGAGGCCCCAGGGTCCCGTCCATCACCTGCCAGCCCCATCGCCGGCAAGGGGCCGTCCCTGGCCAGGCTGTGTGCCTGGGTGGACCTGTACCTGGGCTGCTCCCGCTGCACACAGCGCCTCAATGAGAGCACATACGTCCTGCGTGGCGTGGAGCACAGCTGCCCCTGTGAGATCCTGCTGGCCCGCTTCAAGCAAGCCACCAAGAGCAAGATCTGGCGCAAAGTGGGCCGCCGGCCCAGCTTCCCAAGGCCTTCCCGCTACGAAGTCTGTCGCTACTACAGTCCAGGGCTCGGCTGCCGGCGCCACCGGAACCAGTGCACCTTCGCCCGCAGCCGCGAGGAGGCCCTGGTCTGGACCTTCGAGCGGGAGCACAACCTACAGCGCCTGTGGCTGAAGGCAGCGGTGCAGGGTGGGTCAGGCAGGCCCGGCAGGGCGGCCGACGCTATCCGAGAGGAGTTTGGCGGCCACTTCCAGCTGCTCTGCTCCCTCTGCTTCCGGCACAGCCCCCAGCGCATCTGCCCCGTGGACCCTCAGGGCCGGTGCCCCGAGCACGGAGCCTGCCCCTCACTCCTGACCCACGTGAGCTCCCAGGGCCGCCGCAAGCAGCAGTTCCTGGAGGTGCGGCCGCAGCCCCAGTACGGCCAGCCGCTAGCCTACTGCATGTTTGTGGGGCGCGGGCGGCCATGCCGGCACGGGGCCTCCCGCTGCCAGTACGCGCACAGCGCCGTGGAGATGGCCGTGTGGGAGGCCGAGCTGCTGGGCAGCCTCAAGAGGGAGGACCTGCTCAGGCCCGCTGCCCTGAGGGGCGGGCGCACAGCCCCCCGCGGCCAGCCCCCCAGGGCCCAGCTGTACTGCCACGCCTGCCGGCTCACCTGCCACTCTCAGGAGGATTTCGAGAACCACTGCTCCTCCTGGGAGCACACACACATGGTGGCCCTTGACCTGGCCGGGCCCTGGGAGCACCGCCGCCCACCCATGGGGCTCTCCACGTTCGAGCTCTGCCCAGAGTAAGGGTGCTTGGGGTGGGAGCATAGGGTGGGGGATGAGCTGCCAAGGCCAGAGCCAGGGACCTTCGTGTTCACGGGGCTTAGGGCCTCCTTGCCACCTGCTGGGGCCTCCCGGGACCTGGGTAAAGAAGGTCTGTTGCCAGGCCCTGCTCAGGAGTGAACAGGGCAGGTGAAGTCCCTGCTCCCTGCCACCCTCTGGCCTGGAGCCTAGTCCTGCTCCCCCCCCAAACAGGCCAATATTGGGCCGTGGGGGTCCCAGCCCTTGCGCCTGCCATGGTGGCTGCCCCTGTGTGAGGCCCTGCTAATGCCCCTGTCCCCAGGCCTGACCGCTGTGAGTACGGGGGCATCTGCACCAAGGCACACTCGGCGCAGGAGCTGCAGGAGTGGGTGCAGAGGGTGCAGGCTGCAGAGCTGCGGGAGCAGGCGGCCTGGCAGGACGGGCTGGTGCCCTACCGGGTGCGGCTGCTGGCCGAGTACCAGGACGGCGGCGGCGAGGCCCTGGTGGTAAGTGGGGCCCTGTGGGCAGTTGTGGGGTGGGGTCCAGGGCAGCCCTGCTGAGGGCCAGGCTTCCCTCTGCAGCTGGCCGAGACCGTGGAGGGCGTGTCCATCTCCTGCGACCAGCCGCTGGTGCATCGGGCCCGGGAGAAGAAGATGCAGCACAGCTGGGTGTTCACCGTCCACTCGGAGGTGAGGGGTTAACACAGCTCCCCAGCCTCGGGCCAGCAAGGTGCCCCGGGGGGAGGGGCAGCGGGGGTGAAGACCACACGGTGGGCCGACGTGGGGAGCCTGGGGTCTGGGCCGACACCTGGGCACTGCCTCTCAGTGTCTGTGTGGCCTGGAGCAGGGCCTCAGCCTCTCTGCCTCAGTTTACTCACCTGCACACAGGGTGACTGAGATGTGGACGGGGTTCGCCGTGTCTGGGCTTAGGGAGTGAGGGACAAGCCCCAGGGCCTCAGGCAGGTTCTGTGACCCCACATTTTGCAGAGGAGAAAACTCAGGTCGAGAGAGTCTCAGTGACCTGCCTGGGCCACACACCAGCTAGTGGCAGAGCCGGGACCCAAGCCCCACACTGTGGTCGCACCGCCTAGCGGTGTCTCAGAAGGGGACGGGTGCTGGGCCCACCTCACCCTGACTGTCCTCCCCAGGACCCCCTGTTGCACGTGGCCCTGCTCAAGCAGGAGCCGGGCGCGGACTTCTCCCTGCTGGCGCCCAGCCTCCCGCCGGGCTGGCTTTACGCACAGGGGGAGCGCTTCCGCCAGCCCGGGTCCCGGACCGACTTCCGCGTGGGAGTGCGTGTGCAGACCACCTCCTTCGGCACCTTCAAGCAGTGGGTGGCCTTTGACTTCGGCCGCCGGCCGGTGCTGCTTCAGAAGCTGGAGCTGGAGCTGGGCCAGGTCCACTGCCTGGGGCTCCGGGGGGCAGCAGCGCCCAGACACTCGGAGGAGCTGGAGCGCTGGCACCCTGGCAACCGCCACGTGGTGCCTGGCGTGGAGCGGATGGCTGAGCAGACAGCCCTGATGGCCAAGTACAAGGTGCCCGCCCGGGTCCTGGAGCTCACAAGCAGCAGCCCTGCCCCGGGCCCCCTGTCTCGGAGCAACTACCGGCAGAGGATGCACCAGTTCCTCTATGAGGAGGAGGCCGCTCAGCAGCGGCTGGTGGCCAAGTGAGTGGGGCCGGCGGACGGGCAGGGTGGCCGGGAGTCAGCACTTGGAGCTAGGCTGGCGGCTGTGGCCCTGTGGGCTGACCCGGGTCCTCCTGCCAGGTTGTCCCTTCGGGCCCAGGTGTCCCTGAAGACGGCGCTGCAGACGCCAGCCCTGGGCATGCTCTTCGCGCCGCCCGGAGCGCTGTACGCCGAAGTCCCCATCCCTGCCTCCCTGACGCCTGACACAGAGCAGGGCTTCCTGCTGGGCCGGGCGGTCAGCACGGCACTCGTGGCCCCCGTGCCCGCGCCCAACAGCACGGTGTTCGAGGCGCGGCTGGAGCCTCGGGCCAGGTCGGAGCAGGCGCTCTGGCTGCTCCTGCCGGCCCACTGCTGCGAGGCCCTGGGGCTGCAGTCCGAGGCCAGCCCCATCCTGGAGGTGCAGTTCCAGGTCGACCCGCTGACCTTCTGCCTCTGGCACCAGGCGGTGGACGCGCTGCCCGAGGAGCGCCTGGTGCTGCCCGACCTGTCGGCCTGCGCCCTGCCCTGCCCGTGCCCGGCCCCACCCTCCCTGCGCGGCAACTGCAAGCAGAAGCTGGCCATGGCGCTCATTGCGGGCAGCGGCCCCGGGGACGGGAGGCCCATGTCCCCACTGCTCATCTACGGCCCCTTTGGCACCGGCAAGACCTACACGCTGGCCATGGCCTCCCTGCAGGTCCTGCGGCAGCCGCGCACCAGGGTGCTCATCTGCACACACACCAACAGGTGGGCTCGTGGCCTCCGGCCACGCTGTCCACGCCGGGCAGCAGTTCCAGTCCCGTGACCCTTGCAGGGACTCTCCCCACAGGGGTCGGCCTGGGCTTCACAGGCGGGGGCTCCCCGGGGGTGGGCCTGCTGTTTCCGTGAGGGGCCCGAGGGGCCTGCACAGAGGCCGGGACCAAGAAGAGAGCCGTGGGGAGGGTGTGGCATGGCCCGCACAGCACTTCCTGGAGCAAAGCTTATTTCTGATGTTTACGGAAACAGGTTTCCCCTCTGGCCAGCACAACCTCCTCGGCCACCTGACTCCCCTGCCCAGTGGGAGGAAGAGCCCGGGACAGCAGTCAAGCGCCCCGGGCTGGTTCCTGGGGTGGCCTGGTCTCTGCAGAGTGTCTGAGGGAATGGAGGGATGAGGCCGTGCCCAGTGCCCATAGCCCTGCTCCAGGCCGCGGACGCCGGCTGTGGCTGCCCACCTGGCAGCGTCTGGGGTTGTGCTCAGGCTGTGTCTTTCTTTCTAGTCCACACTGGCAGCTCCTTCGCCTCCTCCGGGGAGCCCTCCCTAACCACCTGGCTCTCTGCTGTTGCCCTGTCCTCCTTGGCTCTGACTTTCCTTGTTTCCATCTGTGTGGCTGTCCCCACCGCCGGCCCTGAGCTGCAGGGGCAGGACCCATGTCTGTCTGCCTGGCCGGGGTCCCTGGGATCCAGGCAGGCTGGGCACACGGTGTGAGTGTCGGCCGATCCCCGAGGCCCCTGTAAGCAGCCACGCCCTTCCCCGCAGCGCTGCCGACATCTACGTGCGGGAGTATTTCCACAGCCACGTCAGCAGCGGCCACCCTGAGGCAGCTCCGCTGCGGGTGATGTACGCAGACCGGCCCCCTAGCCAGACGGACCCGACGACGCTGCGCTACTGCTGCCTGACCCAGGACCGCCGGGCCTTCCGCCCGCCCACTGCGGCGGAGCTGGCGCAGCACCGCGTGGTGGTCACTACCACCACCCAGGCCCGCGAGCTCGGGGTGGATGCTGGCTTCTTCTCGCACATCCTCATCGACGAGGCCGCCCAGATGCTGGAGTGTGAGGCCCTCACGCCACTCCGCTATGCCGTGCCCGGCACCCGCGTGGTGCTGGCCGGCGACCACATGCAGGTGGCGCCCAAGCTGTTCAGCGTGGCGAGGGCCAGGGCTGCGGAGCACACGCTGCTGTTCCGCCTCTTCCTGCACTACCAGCAGGAGGCGCACGCGGTCGCCCGGAAGAGCCGCGTGATCTTCCACGAGAACTACCGCTCCACGGACGCCATCGTCAGGTTCGTCTCCCGCCACTTCTACCTGGCCAAGGGCAGCCCCATCTACGCCAGCGGCAACGTCCCATGCCACCCCCGCCACCACCCCCTCGTGTTCTGCCACGTGGCGGGCAGCCCTGAGCGGGACATGGCGAGGACGTCCTGGCTGAACCCGGCGGAGATCGCGCAGGTCGTGGAGAAGGTGCAGGAAGCCTACGACACCTGGCCCAGTTGCTGGGGCAGCCGGGAGCAGAGATTCATCTGCGCCGTCTCCCACGGCGCCCAGGTGAGCTGGCCCCCCTGACCACCCCAGCTCCGGTTTCCTTGTCCGTAGGAGGCTCAGGCCCTGGGTGCGTGCGGGGCTGGGGTGGGGGCCCCCTCCTTGCCGGCGGAGGACGGGTGCGTGCTGCCCTGGCCCGTGTTGCCTGCAGGTCAGCGCTCTGAGGCAGGAACTCAGGAGGAGGAACCTGGGCGAGGTGTCTGTGGGCAGCTTTGAGATCCTGCCAGGTGGGTGACCGGGGGCCGGGGCTGTGCGGGTGCCTTGTCCCCGCCCGGTGCCCGCCTGATGCCTGTCCCCCCGCAGGGCGGGAGTTCCGCGTCGTGGTGCTGAGCACCGTGCACAGCCGCGACAGCCTGCGGGGCCCCGGGGCGCCGGCCGCGGACTTCTTCACAGACGCCCGCGTGCTCAACACAGTCATGACCCGGGCCCAGTCCCAACTGGTGGCCGTGGGCGACGCCTTGGCCCTCTGCTCCTTCGGGGCCTGCAGCAAGCTCTGGAAGAGCTTCATCCGCGAGTGCGTGGAGCGGCGCAGTGTCTGCCCCGCGGGCCTGTCGCTGGAGCAGATCGAGCAGGGCGTGGCCCGGGAGCAGCGTGGCGCCCTCAGAGCGGAGGGGGCCGGGGCCAATGCGCCCAGCAAGACCATCCCGGAGGGCCCCACGGGGGGCCCGGCCGCGCAGTGCACGGCTGCCGCCACAGCCACCGCAAAAGCAGACGTCGGGGACCAGGCCTCGTGCACTGTGGCCCATGGCATCACGGCCGTGAGGGGTCCCGCTGTGGAGGAGGTGGCCCCTGCACAGGCGGTGGCCAGGATGGCAGTGCCGGCAGGAAACGCTGCAGCAGCAGCAGAGCCTGCCACGGAGGGTGGGGAGTCTGAGGACGCCGAGGACGCCGAGTCCGACTTCTGGCCGTGCGACGGGGAGCTCAATGCAGACGACCCCATCCTGCAGGAGCTCCTGGACGAGAGCCAGAAGGTGACGGTGACCGTCGGGGAGGACGGGCTGCTGGACACGTTCGGCAGGCCCACGAGCCCGCGCCAGGCCCGTCACTATGTGAACCTGCCGCTGGCGGCTCTGCACAGGCTACTGGTCAGGGAGCCTGAGCTGTACCGCCGCTGCGCCTTCCTGCCAGAGACCTTTGAGCGCGCATCCGCTGTGCCGCTGGACGGCGAGGCATCCAGCGCCATCCAGCTCAGGGGCCGCCGGAACTGCGGCATGGCCTTCAGCGGCGATGAGGTGCTGGTGAAGGTCCTCCCCGGGGCCGCCGGCGACAGGGGCCCCGCGGAGTGGTCGCAGGGCTGCGTGGTGGGCGTGCTGAAGAGGCGGCGGCAGGACCTGGCGTTTGTGTGCCGCGTGGACGAGTGGGACCCCCGCATCATGGTCCCCATCAACAGCTCCGTGACCAAGATCTTCGTGGCCGAGCTGAAGGACCCGCTGCAGGTGCCCGTCTACCGCCTGCACCAGGGCCGGGTGCAGCGCGAGGGCCAGGAGAGGCTCCCATCCCAGGCGCGGCGTGGCCGGCTCTTCTGGGTCCGCATCATCCTGTGGCGGACCCGCTTCTACTACCCGCTGGGCGTTGTCCTGGAGGTGCTGCCCGAGGCCACCAGCTGGGACCGGGGCCTCCACGTCCTGGACCTGGAGTACAGCCTGAGGGCGCCCTCGCCAGACCCGGCCGCCATCACCAAGGCGCTGCAGAAACACCGTGCGGAGCTCGGCCACGTAGGTGGCCAGCGGGAGGACTGCCGCCGCTTCCTGACCTTCACGGTGGACCCCCAGGGCGCCTGCAACCTGGACGACGCCCTCAGCGTCCGGGACCTGGGCCCCGGGTACGAGGTGGCCGTGCACATCACAGACGTGGCCAGCCTCCTGCCCAGGGACGGAGCGCTTGACGTGGAGGCCCGCAGGCGGGGCATGGCGTTCTACGCGCTCGGCCGGGAGCCGGTCCCCATGCTGCCGGCTGGCCTCTGCCGAGACGCGCTCAGCCTCCTGCCGGGCCAGGACCGCGCGGCCCTGTCGCTCTTCCTCACTGTGGAGAAGGGCAGCAGCCAGCTCAGGGGCTGGCGCTTCGGGCTGTCCGTGGTCTGCTCCAACCGGCAGCTGAGCTACGAGGAGGCCGAGCGGGCCATCCGGGAGCACCCGGGCGCTGGCCAAGAGCTGCCGGCCCAGCTGGACTCCGTGGACGCCTGCGTGGTGGCCGCGTTCCACTTCTCTCGCGTGCTGCGCCGGCGCCGCCTGCAGGCCGCCTGTCTCTACGAGCAGCTGGATGAGGACAGCGCCCTGGGCTTCCGTGCAGCCCACCTCATGGTCACGGAGTACATGATCCAGTTCAACAGCCTCGTGGCGGAGTTCCTGGCGGGCAGCGAGCGCACACGCACGGTCACGCCACTGCGCAGGCAGCCGGCGCCCAGCAGCCACCAGCTGGAGGCCGTGTCCAAGAAGCACGGGCCGCTTGTGCCCCTGTCGCTGTACCTCCGCCACCACCTGGGCGACAGCGGCCGCCCCGCGCCGCAGCTGCAGCTCCTGGCCTCCCTCTGGAAGCAGGTCCAGCGCGCCGCCCGCAGCGGGGACTACGAGCAGATGGTGGACTTAATCGCCACGGATGACATGCACCCCTCACTGGCACCTGCGGGCCTCGACTTCCGAAAGGCCCTGGGCCGCTCTGTCTTTGGCCGCTCCGGCCAGGGCATGCAGCAGCAGGCTGGCCACTACATGCTGCAGGTGGACCGGTACACCTGGGCCACCTCGCCCATCCGCAGGTACTTGGACGTGGTGCTGCAGCGGCAGATCCTGCTGGCGCTGGGCCGCGGGGGCACCGCGTACTCCGCGAGGGACGTGGACAGGCTCTGCCTGGACTTCAGCCAGCAGCACGCGCAGGCACAGAGCTACCAGCGGCGGGCCCGCGGCCTGCACCTGGCTGTGCAGCTCAAGACCCAGCCTCGCCACAAGCTGAGCTTCGTGGTGGATGTGGACAGCGGCAGCCGCGGCTTCACGCTGCTCTTCCCCACCCTCCGGGAGACGCTGCCCGACCCCTGCCCCGTGCACTACCGCTCCCTGCAGCTGGCTGAGCCGCCCCGGGACCTGGGGGGACAGCCAGGCCTGCGGCTGCTCTGGCGGCGCCGCATCTACTCCATGCAGGGCTCCAAGGCGTCCTCCCCGAGGCCCGGTGCCCTGCGCAGCCCACACACCCGGACTGTCAGCGCGGCCGTGTGGGAGCGGCTGCTGGCCCTGGTGGGGGCGCAGCGCTGGCCAGAGGCAGCCGCCCTCGTCCAGGAGCAGGGGGAGGAGGAGGCCCCAGGGAGGGAGCTGGTGCAGGTGCAGCGGAGCCCCTGCGGCCACTTCCTGGAGGTGGCCCAGGAGCTGGGCAGCGGGGACACGCTGCAGGTGCAGCTTGGCGCCAGCCTGCAGCGCGGCTTCCTGGTGCCTACGCTGCAGCTGTGGGCGGTGGCGCCCGGCCTCAGCCTCTGCCTGGAACATGTGGAGCGGCCTGGGGACTGCTTCCTGGGCCACGCACACCAGGCACCCCAGGACCGGTACCGAGACGCAGATGCGTACGCCCGTGTGTGGGAGCCATTCTGCGCCCTGGAGTCGGTCACCAATGCGGTCGCCGAGAACAGCTCCATCACGCTGCAGCACCTGCGGGTTTCCTGGGACGCGGAGCGGACGCCACAGGGGCAGCTGCAGGGCACCTTCCGCCTAGAGACCTCCTTCCTCTGCGATAACGGCATCGACGTGGACTTCCGCTGCTGCTACCTCTGCATCCGGCTGGAGGGTCTGCGCGCACCCCCTGGGCTCCCGGCCCCGGGGCCCATCGGCCTGGGCCCCCTCCTGAGCGTGGACCCCAGCACGTACACGTGGGTGGCCCACGGGCTGACCGAGGGCGGGGACCAGGAGGGCTGGGCCGACAGGCAGGAGGCCCCCAGGCAGGTGCACTTCTTCATCTGCCACATGGCCATGGAGGAGGTTCCAGAAGACGTGCTGAGGCCGGGCACCCTGTTCACTGTTGAGGTGTTGCCCAAGCAGCTTCCTGACCTGTGAGTGGTGGGGCGGCGTGGGGCGGCTCCCCATTTCCCCGTCCCCTCCCCGGGAGCGTGTGTTTCCAGCGTCTGTCTCCTCCCAGGCGCAAGGAAGAAGCCGTTAGCGGACTGGAGGGGGCGTCCCCGCTGGTCACCAGCATTGCTCTGGGGCGGCCCGTCCCGCAGGCCCGACGACACCTGCCCGGCCAGCAGCCCCTCCCCAGAGGTAGGCCTGCCCCACCCCCACCCGTCCCGTCCCGCCCTGCACCCCTGCTCAGGGCGGCCTGTCCCCCCACACCACCCCTCAGCGGCCACCAGCAGGTTTCTGGCGCAACAGACCTTCGACATTCCTGGAGGCCGCCACAAGCTGAACGCCAGCCAGAACGCGGCCGTCAGGGAGGCCCTGAGGAAGCCGTTCACGCTCATCCAGGGTCCGCCAGGTGGGCGGGGCGGGGCGCTGTGGGCCGGACGCTGTGGGCGGGGCCCCGGGGCGGCGGGGGGCGGGGCTCTGCTGACGGTTCTCTGTCCCCAGGTACTGGGAAGACGGTCGTGGGCCTCCACATCATCTACTGGTTCCACAAGTCCAACCAGGATCAGGGACAGCCCCACAGCGCTCCCGGCGAGGAGAAGCGGCCCGGGGGGCCCTGCATCCTGTACTGCGGCCCCTCCAACAAGTCGGTGGACGTGCTGGCAGGTGTGCGGTGAGGGGGGAAGGGGGGCGCCGCGGGGCTGCGGGGTGCCGGCGCGGGCCGGGCGCTCACCCCGCCCCCGACTCCCACAGGGATGCTCCTGAGCAGGGCGGAGCTGAGGCCACTCCGCGTGTACGGCGAGCAGGCGGAGGCCACCGAGTTCCCAGCGCCCGGCGTGGGCAGCAGAGCCCTGCCCAAGAAGGCCCCGCGGGACGGGCGGCCGAACCCGGCGCTCAGGTGCGGCTGTCAGCGCTCTCGCCTGGCGAGGCGGCCCCGCTGTCCGCGGCCCTGCCGTGGGCGGGGCTCACCGACCCTCTGCCCGCAGGAGCATCACCCTGCACCACCGGATCCGACAGACCTCCAACCCACACGCACTCGCCCTCAGGGCCTTTGACGCGCGGCTGCAGAAAGGGGAGGTCTTCTCCAGGGAGGACCTCGACTCGTGAGTGGCTGGGGCTGGGGCCGGGGCGGAAGCTGCCTGCCGGCGTCGGGCGTCTGGCTGACGCAGGCAGTGTTCCCCTCGCAGGTACAAGAGGGTCTTGGGGAGGGCTCGCAAGTTCGAGCTGGACCAGCACGTGGTCATTCTCTGCACGTGCTCCTGTGCGGCCTCCCGCAGCCTCAGGAGCCTGGACGTCAGGCAGATCCTGGTTGACGAGGCCGGTATGGCCACTGAGCCCGAGACCCTCATCCCTCTGGTGCACTTCCCGGGGGCCGAGAAGGTGAGGGTTGGCACCATCCTGGGGCAGCCTCCCCGCCTGGGGTGCCGCAGTGCAGAGCTGAGTGGTGATGGCTGCTGTCCCCCAGGTGGTTCTTCTTGGGGACCACAAGCAGCTGCGGCCCGTGGTCAGGAACGAGCGGCTGCAGAACTTGGGGCTGGACCGGTCCCTCTTCGAGCGCTACTACAGGGACGCCTACATGCTGGACACGCAGTACCGCATGGTGAGCCCCGGCCCACGCAGGGCTGTACCTGGCCTGCTGGCGGGTCCCTCACCGGCACATCCTTGCCCCGCAGCACCACGGCATCTGTGCCTTCCCCTCCGCGGAGTTCTACCACGGGAAGCTGAAGACCTGCCAGGGCCTGAGGCGGCCACCCAGTGTCCTGGGCCACCCTGGCAAGGAGAGCTGCCCTGTCATCTTTGGCCATGTGCAGGGCCGGGAGCAGAGCCTGCTGGTGTCCACAGATGAAGGGAATGAGAACTCCAAGGCCAACATGGAGGAGGTGGCAGTGGTGGTGAGTGTCATCGAAGCCTCCCTCCCTGGAGCCCTGTGGGTGGGGAGGAGCTTCCTAGAGGAGAGGGCAGAGGAAGGGCCAGGGAGGGGGCTCTCTGGAGGAGGGGACAGAGGGGAGGAACCAGGGAGGGGTTTTCCTGGAGGAGGGACCAGGGAGGGGGCTTCCTGGAGGAGGGGCCAGGGAGGGGGCTTCCTGGAGGAGGGGGCCGAGGAGGGGCCAGGGAGGGGGAGGCGGAGGCAGAGCAGCTGAGGGAACAAGTGCGGCTCCCATGCCCAGGGCAGCAGGGGCACCAGGGTCGTCTTCGTCCCCCAGGTCTCCATTGCCAAGCAGCTGACCCTGGGGAGGATGGTGGAGCCCAAAGACATCGCTGTCCTCACCCCCTACAACGCGCAGGCTGCGGAGATCCGCAAGGGCCTCCTGCGGGAGGGTGTGAGCGGCGTGACGGTGTCCTCCATCACCAAGAGCCAGGGTGAGGCTGGCGTGGGGTGGGGCTCGTGTGGGTTGGGGGCAGCAGCAGGCAGGGCCTCACCTCCCCTCCCCGCAGGGAGCGAGTGGCGCTACGTGCTGGTGAGCACGGTCCGCACCTGCGCCAGGAGCGACCTGGACCAGCAACCCACCAAGGCCTGGCTCAGGAAGTTCCTGGGATTTGTCGTGGACCCCAACCAAGTGAACGTGGCCGTCACCCGGGCCCAGGAGGGGCTCTGCCTGATCGGTGAGGCGGGGGCTGGCTCCTCCCAGGTGGGGGCGGACAGGGGCTGGGGGTGGGCATGGCAGCCTGCTCTGACCTCCCCGCAGGCGACCATCTCCTCCTGCGCTGCTGCCCACTCTGGCAGCGCCTCCTGGACTTCTGCGAGGCCCGGCAGAGCCTGGTGCCGGCCAGACAGGTGCGGGTCCGCAGGAGGCCGGCGCTGTCTTCCTGAGGAGCGACCGCACCGCATTGAGGAGCCGGGACGTGGAGGGCGAGTCCCAGCGACTCTGCTGCCAGCCTGGGGGTCCACTCAGCAGATTGCCACGTGCCTTGGTGGCCACTGCCTCGGCCTACCTGCCCGTGCCTTGCAGCGAGGACCACGGCCTAGTCGTGGCCTCTGCCGGGGCAGGAAGCGAGCCAGGCGTGATCTGCCTGTAGGGCGTGAACTTGGGAGGAAGGAGAAGGGCTTCGAGAGGAGGGTCCATCCCCTCCCAGCTGTGCTGCTATTCCGGGGACATTTGGGGACAGGGAAGCTCCTCAGGGGCTGAGAGGGGCCTCGTCGGGACCAGCGTGAGGAGGTTCTTCTGTCACTGGAATGTTTTGGAGCCAAGAAAGAAACTGCACTTTGGTCTTCGGACGCCGCCCGTGGAGTTGGGCTTGATTTTCTATTTTGAAATAAACTGAAGCCAGTGTCTCACTGGCACAGGGACCTGGCCCCGACCCAGGGCAGGGCGGCCTGTTTGATGTTGAGGCCCGGCCCTGTGTCCTTTAGGGGCCCCTCACCGGGCAGAGGGCAGACCAGGACCAGATGCCCACACCAGCCACGCCCGGCCCTGTGACCGCGCAGTGCGCTGTGAGCGGCAGTGGTGGCGGTGGGTGGAGTAGCAGCCGCTCGGGTGTGTCTGTGTCCAGCAGGCCGGAGGACTCCTGCCGCCCCCCAGACTTCCGCCTGGAGATCGGCCCCAACTCTGCACCAGGTCACTCCCCAGTGCAGTTCTGGGCTCGTGTGGCCTGTGCCCGGGGGCCTCTGCCTGTGACCTCGCTGCAGCCCCTGGGGAGGCTCACCTGGTGTTTTCCACGAACCTAATCCCTACATTCCAACTTTTGTATCTCAGACTCTGAATTATGTGATTTCATATTAATTTCATTGCAAAGAGCACCCTGAAAGCTCCTCTCACTTCTGGGTGTTTTGAGGTCTGGCTAGGGAGGGGCCCGTCCTGCCTGGGGAGTGGCCGTGGATACTGGACTCTGGAGCACGTGGGGGTCGGCCCCCGTCTCGTGGCCGATGGCTCAGGCTGTGGAGGCTGGGGGGGTCTGCCAGGAGCTGGGGGGCAGTTCTGGGTGCTGGGGAGCCAGCCCCGTGCACTCTGTCCTGGGTACCACACACCCTCCCAGCTGACGTGGGACTGGGATTCTGTCAGTGTTTGGCTGGTTGCTGGCCAGGCCCCCAGTGGCCCCCAGGCCCAGCTGCGGAGGGGCTGCAGCATCACCGTGGGGAAGAGCGGTCCCCACAAGCCTCCGTGTCCCGGGCGTTTGTGGAGGGAGGAAGGATGCCTGCTGCCTTGAAGAGCACTTCTGTTCACAGAGTGTGGAGGACTGTTCTGGAAATCATGAAGGGCCCTCTAGGCGAGGGGTGAGGTGGGCTCCGGGAGGAAGGGCCTTAGCAGGGTCTGGACCAGCGGTGACAGGGTAGTGGGGGGCAGTGGTCAGAGCACGGAGTGGCGGCGACCCCCACCCAGGCGGCCCCTCTCTGTGGGGTCGGTGCCATTTTGGAGGAGCACGAGGACTCTGCCCCAGACTCCGGGGGTGGCCCTGTCCTGCGGGGCATCCAGAAGCGACTCCCACAGCCACATGCCAGAGTGCCGGCATGACCCTGGGAGGGCGGGGAGCCCACAGCCACGAGACTCACTCCCACGTAGCCAGGGGAGCCAGGCCTTGCTCACCAACCACCCCACTGTCACGGGTTCCCTGTCCCTGCCTGCCCTGCGCCCACCAGACCCGGTCATCCCAGAGCAGGTCCCAGTGACCGCCGTGGCGTGCATAGTGATGGACGGAAGCAGCGTCCATGTGCTGGGTGCAAGATCCTGTCCCTCCGGACCCGGACGTGGCCACGTGGAGGGGCGGGCAGAGCCGCGTCTGGGAGAGCGAACTGTTGGCCCTGCTGGGGGTCACATGACCAGGCTGGAGGCTGCCCAGGCAACGGTGGGGCTGGGGGTCGGGAGCTGGAGGGATGACCACCTGAAAAGCAGCCTCAGCACTGGCCAGTAGGACCACCTCAAGATGGCGGTGCCCCTGAACTTCAGCTTTTTTGGGGGAGAAGATAAGACTTTTATCCTTTATTTTAAAATTAAAATATTCTCTTGCTGAGCCCTTGACCTTGGGTGCCCTGGCTACAAGGAAGCTGGGGGTGCTACACCAGGGCTCGATTGTTCCCAGACAGGACCTAGGAGTGCCAGCCCCCCAGGAAGCCCCCTGCCCAGGAAGGGGGTCAAGAGAGCCGAAGTCTGGCTGTGGTGGCAGCGGACGTGGGGGTACCGGGCTGAGCCCCGAGGGGCAGATCTCACCACGGGAGCTGGCGCTCCTTGCTCCGGGGTAGGCTGTCCTCGAGGGTCCGGCCTGGACTGCCCCGAGGACGCAGGCGCTAAAAGGGCGGAGCCAGGAAGAACACACAGCTGCCGCTGCCTGTAAAACGTTAAGTAGGTTGTTCCTCTTTATTAGTGGATAAATACTAGAAAATCATCTCTCGGAAGGTTCAGTCAGGGGCGGGCCAGGCTTGCCCAGCCAACGGGGAGCGGGCCCCTCAGGGGGCCCCGGCTTGGTCTGCAGGGTGAGGCTGTCCCGCCAGGGCTCGTACACCAGCGTGTAGCTCTCCGCCCTCTTGATGGTGAACTTGTAGGAGCGGCTGGGCAGCAGGTTCCGGATGTCGAAGGTGCAGGCGGCCACCGGGATGATGCCGCGCTGCGCGCACTCCTGCTGCGTCCGTGGGTCCAGCAGCTTGAAGCGCAGCTCAAACGGCTCCGGCGCTGGCGGCTGGATGGTGACGAACCAGCGCAGGCTCACCCAGTCCTGGTGGGCCACCGACTCCTTCCGGTCGAACATGACCGGCATCTTCGTGCTCAGCATGAGCCGGATGTGCGGGATCTTGGTGGCGCCCACGTCGGACACGAGGCGGTGCTTGATGTGCAGGCGTCCCGGCACCATCATGGCCAGGAAGTTGTCCATGACGGCTGACAGGTCTGCCAGCCGCTGCTCCACGCGCCCCCAGCCCGCCAGGAAGGGTCGCGGGTCAGGCGACTCGAGCAGGGCGTCCAGCTCAGCGCGGCCGCGGTCCAGCTGCTCCAGCAGGTCTCCGAGCAGCAGGAGCTGGATCTTGGTCTGCGCCGTGCCCACCTTCTTCATGCGCTGGAACTTCCAGGGGTCGATGAGCTGGAACATGGTGTTGGGCAGCACCAGCGGGTTCTGGTCGCCCAGGGCCAGGTGCTTGGGGAGCACCTCAATGTAGTAGGAGCACTTCCTGAGCAGCTGCACTCGGGCGTGGTGGCGCTTGAGCAGGTGGGGGCTCAGGTCTGTGGTCAGGAACTCCTGCAGCGCAGTGCGCCGGCCCATGTAGGTCCTCCAAGCCTCCGGCTCCAGCAGCTGCTGGTCCTCGGCCTCCTCGGCCTCCTCCTGGTCCAGGAAGGGCTGGCGACTGCCCAGCTTCATCTCATCCAGGACCGAGCCTGTCGCCTGGAAGCTCATGGTCTGGGAGCTGGAGGTGGGGGGCCAGCCATGAGCCACCGCAGCCGGGCTGGCCTCTGCCACCCACCCAGGGACGAGCCCGGGACACGGTTTCAGCAGGTGGGGGAAGCGTCAGGCCCCACACTGGGCGTCAGGCCCCTGCCCCACACTGGGCCTTCCGTCCTTCCCTCGGGGGGCCTGTGTCTCGGGGAAGAGGCTGCCTGGAGGGCCGGCTGCGGTTTGGACAGAAGTGCGTGTTGAGGGCCAAGGAGCCTCTTCCAGGGGCCAGTGGCCATTTGCAGCTAAGAGACAGGGTGGGGCAAGGACAGTGGCCCCTGGGGCCAGAATAGCTGGGGCAGAAGCCCCAGCCACTGACCAGCATGTGGCCTGGACAGGGCCTCAGTGCCTCATCTGAAATGGGACGCTGGTGCCCCTCGGGGCTGTGGAGAGGATTCAGTGTGACCCCAAGTGGCTGTGACAACCTGTACTCTCCAGGGGATGCCATGGCCCAGCACTGGAGGCTGCCACACCCCAAGGGTGGCTGGGAGCAGGGATAGTGGCCAGGGATGCTGGGGGGTTGGTTGGATCAATTGCAAGTGAGAACTGCCAGGTAAGTGGGCGGTGAAGCTGGGACTCAAGTCTGCCCCACTCCCAAAAGGCTGACCCTTGACCTTTTTGGGGCGGGGCCAGCACAGAGGGCATCTCGGGAGAGGAGTGAGCTGAGACCAGGTGCCGGTACCCGGGCCAAGTCCTGCCCTGCTGGAGGCTGGGACGGGCTTCACCAGGGCGACCCGGCCTCTGCTGCTGCTCGGGGACTGTCCAGTGGCCGCCAGCCGCCCTCTTGGAAAACTGCAGAGGGGCTGGTTGTGACCCAGGGGAAGGTGTTTCTGAGCCCCCACTGTCGCCCTGAGACGCCCTCTCCGCCACGCTCCACCACGCTCCCCTCGCCTGGAGCCCCTAGCCCTCCTCCCCCAGTCCGGGGGGCGCCCCAGGCCCGCGCCCCGCCAGCCCCCATTCCCACTTGCCCTGTCTCCCGGAGCGGACAGAGCCGAGGCCACTGTCCGGTGCCACTAGGCGAACGCTTCGAAGTCCAGGGGGTTGCCATGGCGACCGTGGGCCACTGTGACGGCCAGGGTAGGGGCGGGGACACGGCGTCAGGATGAGAGGAGACCCCGCCCCCCGTCGCGCCTCCGCCCCGCCCTCCTGGGGGCCGTGAAAACCGGGGTCCCCTGCGCCAGAGCAGCAGGGCGCATGCGCGCGCTATGCCCAGGACCCGCCGCGGGATCCCGGGTCCCCAGCCCGCCCCGCCCGCCGCTCGCAGCACCTGGAACCGTCGGGCGGCGGGACCCGCGCCCCACTTGGGGCCACCATGGGCCGCCGGGCTGGAAGTGGGTTCCGCGAAATCCGGGGGGCCGAGACTGGCGGGGTCCTGCGGGCACAGCGCTCCCCGCCGGGGCCTTTCCGGCTGGGTACCGGGAAGGGGGCTCCTGCTCGACGCCCCAACCCGAGCTCGCCCTCGGGAACCCCTGGAGGAATTCGGGAGAGGAAGAGGCTGAGACCTGGGGGACGGGTGTGGAGAGGCGGGGAGGCCCCCACCTGGGCCCCAGCCTGGTCTGGAGAGACGGGGCTCCACCGCTCAAGGGAGCCCCCGAGCGTCCTGAGCCCCTTCCCCAGCCCGTTCTTGCCCCCAGCTGGACTGGGCACCGCTGGGGCGGCCACCCATCCCCGACCCCGCGGCCACCGCAGAGGAGGACTGGGTGCCCGGCAGCCCTCCTGCTGTCCCGGCTCCACCCAAGTTACACTTTATTTTTGAGGTAATCGTAGATGCACATGCAGCTGTAAGAAATAACACAGGTCCTGTATACGCTTTACCCAGTTTCCGCCAACGGTGATGTCACCAAATGGCACCAGGACGCTGACACTGGCGTGGCAGTTCCCCGCAGCCACTCATCTCTGCATTGCTATGACTGCGGTTTCCAGAGTGTTCCATACGTGGGGCCGCGCAGCGCGTATCTACTTGCAGCCGCCAGGGGTCGGCGGTGAGCGCTCGGGTCTGCTGCCCCGGTGGACAGAGCTTCCCTGGCCGAGGGTGTCAGCCAGGTCAGGCCCTGGGGTAGGGGGTGCTGTGACCTCCAGACACCTGACCCGGGCAGGGGCGTCGAAGCTGAGGGGGACGCAGCAGAACCCCAGCTGCCAGCCTCCCCGCCCCCCGGAACTAGGAAGGCCCATTCATTCTGGTCCCTGCCCTCACTCTGCTCAGTGCGCCCACAGGGAAGGACGGAGGCACAAGGGGGAGGGGAGGTTCAGCCCCGTCCCCAAAGGCACATGGCTGGTGGGTCTGAGAGCCGGGTTCTAGCCCCGGTCTTCTGACCCCGTCCAGGGTAGTCCTGTGCCCACGGCCCTCCCCTCACTCCCCACTGCCCCCCACTCGGTTAGGAGATGAGCTCATGGGGCTGTCCATGGGGTTCCTTGTGCTGCCCCAGGTGGAGGTGGTGAGGAAGGGAAGGGGTGTGCAGGACTCTCAGGGGTGCTGAGAAGCACCCAGGAGGAGGTAGTGAAACCAGCTCTGGCACAGAGCAAGGGGCAGAGGTGCTCGGAGGAGAAAGATGGGGGTGGGCTGGATGAAGAGCGCTGATTTGGAGGTTGGTGGGGTCCAGGGTTGGAGACATGCCAGGGCAGAGGCCCAGTGGGGGCTGAGGGGTACAGGGCTGCAGCCAGGACTGAGGAGGGCCCGGTACAGGCTGGGTGGGGTGCAGGGTGGGGTGGGTGCAGAACGGGGTTGGGTGCAGGGTTGAGGTGGGGTGCAGGGTAGGGTGGGGTGTAGGGTCAGAGTGGGGTGCAGGGTGGGGTGGGGTGCAAGGTTGAGGTGGGGTGCAGGGTGGGGTGGGGTGCAGGGTCAGGCGGCAGCCTGTGGAGTGCTCCCTACAGAGTTTTCTCCACTGGGCAGTCCTCCCTCTCCCTTTTTTTTTCTTTCTTGGGAAAATAAACTTCGACCTGTGTATAGGCTAAACTTTGAGAATTCTGTCTCCCCCTGCGGCTGACTTTGCACCCAACAGGCACCTAACACCTAACAAGCTCCAGGCCCTTCCGGGCAACCCAGGCAGCACCTGTGCGTGCAGCTGTCTGAGCCCCGCCCACCAGGGGTCTCCCTGGCTCCAAGCCTGGCGAGGTTGGCCACTCGCCCGCCGTCTTGCTGTGCCTGCCAGGAGGGCAGCTCCCTCCAAAAGGGCCCGCGAGGACCAGTGCGTCAGTGTCACTCACGTTGTTGGACTCACACCCCGTCCCCCAGACGTGCAGGTTCAGAGACGTCCCCCTGCAGCTCCGGGCCAGGCAGGTCCAGCCACAGGACTGGGGCGTGGATAGGGGTGGGACGCGGGCTCTGCTGCAGGCACAAGGGTCACGAGGCACCATGACGACCGCCAGGTGCCGAAGGGCTGGCTGGGGAGGCCGTCGAGGGGAGGGAGACCTGTGGCCGGGACCCTCTCCAACCCCCCACCTGTCCCAGGACCCTGCCCTACACCTGGGCCGGCTGGGATTTTCTCCCCCAACCCTGCCCTAATTCCGGAAGGGGTCGTAGGCCCCGGAGGGGACTTGCCCATGGCCCCTTCCCGGCACACTGGCTTCCCAGTTCATTCACATCCCCGAGCTGGGGGACCAGATGTCCTGGCCGTAGTGGCCTTTGGGTGTCTCCTGGCTATCAGGTGGCCCAGAAGCCACATGACGTCATCGTCTGTGCCTCTGCCGAGGCTCGTGTGCCTGGCCCACCCTGCACCTCCCGCAGCCCAACGCCCCATTTCACATGTGAAAACTAGGGTGCTGGAAGCCCCTCCCTGCCGTGCTCTGAGCCTCGGCTCCCGGCACTGGGGCCTCCGGCTCGCACGGGGGTCTCGGGATGTCATTAACGAAAGATTTGACCACCAGGGAAATAACCAGGCAGGTCTTCACGCAAGTCCAGCGGCCAGCGGGCTGCTTGGCAACTGCGGCCGGCACTGAGCAGCGGACGCCCCCACCCAGCCCCGCTTCTCCAGGGTGGCTGCCGGGCTGGTGGTGCCCTGGTGTTCCCCACTGTCCTCAGATGGCCACACACCTGGCAGGGCAGGGCCTTCCCTGTGGCCTGGGCGGAGGGAGGAAGAGGGCTGCCAGCCCCACCCCACTCGTCTGAACACTCGCCGGAAGCAGCTGGGCAGTCTCGAGTGACTGCAGGGCGGTGTCACCTGTCACCCCACCTGCACGTGTGGGTAGGGACGCTGCGCAGGGAGCTCGCTGACCACGCCCGGCCATCCCACCGGCCCTTCCAGTTTCTCCCCGGAGTCCCAGCCACTCCCAGGGCTGCCGCACTCAGCCTCTGCCCCGGCGGGGCCTGCAGCCCGGCTTGGTGACCGGGCCGGCCAGTGCGCCCCCTCAGCCTGTGGGACATGGAGCCCTTCCTCCGGAAGCGGCTGACCTTCCTGTCCTTCTTCTGGGACAAGGTCTGGCCGGCCGGTGAGCCGGACAGCAGCATCCCTGGGCCTCCAGATCCCGCTGCCGATGCAGAGCGGGAGCCCCCTGCCCCCGCGGAGCCCTGCAGCCCCCCGGCGCCTGGTGCACAGCTCTATCGAGTGCTGCAGGACTTCACGGCACGGAGCGCAGAGGAGCTGAGTGTCAGCTGTGGGGAGCGGCTCCACGCCCTCAGGGAGGAGGGGCCCTACATCCTCGCCCGCAGGCTCTCGGGCGGGCTCAGCACCGGGCTGGTGCCCATCACCTGCGTCGCCAAGGTCACCCCGGAGACGCTCACCGACCAGCCGTGAGTACAGCAGCCTCAGTGCCCAGAGCCTGCCACCCCCCGGGTGGGGAGTCGGGCACCTGGTGTCCACGTCCGCTCGTTCTTCCACTCATGGGCAGTGGCAGCGTGGCGCCCAGGTGCGGCGACGACTGAGCAGCCAGGTGCAGCCTGCGCTGCCGGGAGGGGTCAGGTCTGGAGGCTGAGGAGCTGCTCGGGCCAGGCACCCAGCGGGCGTCACCTGGGCCCCCAGCAGGCATCACCTGGGCCCTCCTGGCCTCACACAGGGAACCGGTGTTCACTGCGTGGGCTCTGTTTGCAGGGCTGGGGCAGCAGGTGGGAGAGGGCTCGTGCCCTGGGAGCTCCCAGGGTGGCACAGTGAGCGTGGTACTCGGATGCCCCGAGTGCCGAGAGGGGTGATGCGTCCACCTGCCCCTCACGCATCCACACTCACCCCACGGCCCACTTTGGGCCTAGGTGTGGGCAGGTGCGGCCTGGCCCACGCTTGCTCCCCACAGGCTTGTTTGGTGAGTGGCACAGGTGGGGCCCACCTGTTCCCCCAGATGCCCTGAGCCCCACACCTGCCCTCTGCCGTCCCACGTCACGCCACGGCATTGCCAGGGCTCCCCCGGCCTCCCTGGGGCCTGGGGCAGGCCCACATTCTCCTGGGGGGCTTCTGTGGTGGGCGAGGCCGGGCTCCAGCCCTCGCCCCACGCCTGCCAGGCTTGCTCTGAGCAGTGGGCAGGGCCGAGCAGCCATTCTGGGGTGGGGGGCACACGGTCACCCCGAGGTAGAGCTCCCGGAGGCCGGGCCGGGCAGGGCTGGGAGCTAATGACCGTCTGGCGGGAGATGAAACGGCTGAGCACACCCACAGTGTCATTAGCCTGGTGCCTGCCCACGCCCCAGAGAGAGGCCCGAGGCACATCCCCTATAGCTCAGCGGGTGCACAGCGCCCAGCCACACCTCCCAGGCCCTGCTGTGCAGGGAGGGGACCCTGGAGCCCCTTCCCACGTGAGCAGGTGTCATCTCCCCACTGCAGACCCCGGAAGGCAGGGGCCTTGGCTGCAGGAGGCGCTCAGTGGACAGAGTGTGGCAGCCTTGTGGCTGCCTCTCCTGCCTAAATCTGAGTGTCCTCTGAGCCTGCTGCCCCACAGGTCTTGCCTCAGGAGACCATGTCCTCTGGTGGCCCTGTCCAGGCCTGGCCACACCCCGGACGCTTCCCCACGTCCAGCTGCAGCCCCTGCTCCCTGGCCTGGGCCTCTCACGTGCCTTGGCCTCCCCTCTCCTGCAGTGCCCCTGGCTCTCGGCCCTCGGTCCCCTCCTGCCGGGCCCTATTCCAGCGCCCTGGCCCCTACTCAGGCGGCACAGCATCCCCCACCGATGCCTGTGTGTGGATTTGCCGAGCCTGGCCTCGGCTCCTGGGGCGCCCTCCTGGTCCTGCTCCTCCGAGGCTCCAGAGCCCATGCCCCTGCCCCAGCTCACTGTGCCCCCATTGTGTGGACGAGGGAGCAGGCCTCACCCTCTGGGTCCGAGGAAGGTCCCAGAAGTGGGAGGCCCCCAGGGTGAGCCGAGTCAGGTGTGCAGCCCCGGCCTGGGCCTTGGGAAGCAGCCCGTGTGCTGCTGGGCCGGGATCTTTGCGGGCTCCTGCCAGGGATGTCTCTGCAGCCGAGGAAGGAGCAGGGCTGGGAGCCGCCCTGGCCCCCATTGGGCGTGGGCTCCTGGTGTCCTGGAGCTCCCTGTCTCTCATGAGCCCAGCGTCCTAGAGGTGGCTTCTGTGCAGACAGAGGGGACAGAGGCCTGGGGGCTTGAGCCGGCTGTGCCAGGCACGGCCTTCAGAGGGGACGTGAGGTGCTTTCGACCTCCCCCCAACGCCCCCAGCCTCCCCCAGTCAAGCTCAGGCCTCTGGAACCTTCCAGCTGCTCTGGGACTGAGCCCCGCTGTGGTCACCCCTACTGGCCACTCGCCTGAGGCAGGTGGGCCATGCCAAGCCAGGTGGTGCCTGTGGTCCTCTGTGGCCACCGCAGCCTGTGGAGCCCTGGGGACTCGGCCACGGCTCGGGTCTGGCAGGTCAGCTTGCAGCCAGGGCACGTGGTACCTTTCTAAGCAGGAAACCAGGTCACTCACAGCAGGGCTAACTGGTGAGCCTGTGGCCTAGGTGACAGTGTCACCTGCGGGACCAGTGCCCAGCCCACCTGATGGTGGCTGAGTCAGCTCGGCTGCCCCCAGCCCTGCCCTCCAGCCCCCTGGACTCTCTGGCGGCCGAGGTAGCGCAGACCCAGCCCAGCCCCGGCACCTTCTCCCTGAGAGGTGGGGCAGCTGGGGCTCGGCCGGGAGCCAGCACGGCGCAGGGCACTCGGGACCCCAACCCAGGTGCCCGTGGCCTGGCAGGGTCCCCGGGGCTCCCGGGCCCACAAGCTGACCCCACGCCCATGTTCGCAGCTGGTTCTTCGGCGGCACCAGCCGGACGCAGGCCCAGCAGATGCTCCTCTCCCCCGACAACGCGCCCGGGGCCTTCCTGGTCCGGCCCAGCGAGAGCAGCCTGGGCGGCTACTCGCTGTCAGGTACTCAGGGTCCCACTGTCCCCAGGGGCGCCTCGCCCAGCCCACCAGGCCAGCGTCCCCAGGCAGTGCTGGCCCCTGGAGCACACCCTGCCCCACCCAGGCCTGAAGGAGATGAGTGGGTCACTTCTCACACTGGCTCACTCATTCATTCATTCACTCATCCATTCATTTGTTCACTCATCCACTCATCCACTCATTTGTTCACTCACTTATCCACTCATTCATTCATTCATCCACTCATTCATTCATTCATCCACTCATTTGTTCACTCACTCATCCACTCATTTGTTCACTCACTCATCCACTCATTCATTCATCCACTCATTTGTTCACTCACTCATCCACTCATTCATTCATTCATTCACTCATTCATTCATTCATCCACTCATTTGTTCACTCACTCATCCACTCATTCATTCATTCACTCATTTGTTCACTACTCATCCACTCATTCATTCATTCAGTCAGTTCATGCACTCATCCACTCATTCATTCATTCACCAACCCCCCACTCATTCATTCATTCACTCACTCGTCTACTTATTTACTCATTCATTTATTCATTCACTCAGTCACTTATTCATCTACTCACTCCTCCACCCACCCACTCATTCATTCACCCCTTCATCCACTCACATATTCATTTACTGATTTATTTATTTACTGATTTATTTATTCACTAATTTATTCATTCATTCACTCATCCATTCACTCATTCATTTATTCATTTACCACCACTCACCTTTTCATTCATTCATCCATGCATTCATTTATTCACATATTCTTTCATTTATTTACTACTCATTTATTCATTCATTCATATATTGACTCATTTGTTCGCTCATTTCATTTATTCATTTGTTTACTCATTCACTCATTCCCTTCTTCCTTCCTTCACTTGTTCCTTCACTCATTCATCCGGCAAGTGTCTATTAAGTGCCTGCTGCATGCACTTGGTTGACAGACAAGTTCCCCCAGCTGCCCCCTGGACAGCTGCCTCGCACTCTCCCCTCCTCCACGAAGCCCTGCCGTCCCGGAATCTCCCCGTCTGGGCCAGGCCCCAGCAGGGTGTGGCAGGCATCTGTCGTGGTGGAGGTCAGGCCGCTGCAGTCAGTGTGGTCTCCATCCCTGCACTCTCCCCAGTCCGGGCCCAGGCCAAAGTCTGCCACTACCGCATCTCCATGGCGACCGACGGCAGCCTCTACCTGCAGAAGGGCCGGCTCTTCCCCAGCCTGGAGGCGCTGCTTGCCTACTACAAGGCCAACTGGAAGCTGCTCCAGCACCCGCTGCTGCAGCCCTGCGCGCTCCAGGTGGGCCTGTGCCCCACGGCCGCCCGTCACGGAGTCCCTGGGTGGTGGACGAGCTCGGGGGGGGCGGGGGCAGGCGGGCGCTGCCCAGGGTCGAGGCTGCTCCCAGCAGGTGGTCCATCTTGGTCCCTGAGGCTGGTGGAGGAACAAGCAGAGGATTCCTGGGGCCTGGGGTCAGGAGACGGGGGCCGTAGGGTGTGCCCAGCTCTGCAGGGGAGAGGCGCCCACAGCTGCCCCAGGTAGAAGCTGTCGGAGGAGACGCCAGTCACATGATGCCACACCTGGCCGGAGCCACTGGGACTGTCCCAGACTAGTCGTCCTGCCGAAGGGCCAGGGCAGCAATCTGGTTCCTCTGGTCCCACCATGGCAGCTCGGCCGTGGCAGTAATGAATGTTTGTGCACAGATGTCTGGCTTGGGCCAAGGTGCCACTTAGGTCCCCAAAGTGATTAGCTCCTGCTGCATTGGGTGGGGCTGCCCTGCCAGCACCTGGCGAGCGTGGGCAGGGGCGGGGGGGCAGGGCACTGAGCGTCCCTCCCCTTAGAAGCCCCTGGAGCAGGACGAGTGGGAGAGGCCGCGCTCGGAGTTTGCCCTCCGGAGGAAGCTGGGCAAAGGCTACTTCGGGGAGGTGTGGGAAGGCCTGTGGCGAGGCTCCATGCCCGTGGCCGTCAAGGTCATCAGATCAGGTAAGGCCACTGCCCTCTGTCCCTCCCACCCCGAGTCCCGGGCAGCAACACCGGCAGCCTGGGCGGTCCTGGAGCTGGGCCCTCTCCCGCAGCGGACGTGAAGCTTGCCGACCTCGCCAAGGAGATTGAGACACTGAAGAGCCTGAGGCACGAGCGGCTCATCCGGCTGCACGCAGTGTGCTCCGCTGGGGAGCCCGTGTACATCGTCACTGAGCTCATGCGCAAGGGCAGCCTGCAGGCCTTCCTGGGCAGTGAGTACCCCCCGCCGCCCAGCAGCCGAGACCTGGGGCCTTAAAGGTGAAGCGGCCATCGGAGTGGACGCAGGAGGCCCTGCTGGGGGGCGGGCTGCGGGGTCTGGGCCAGGCCTGGGCTTTCCTGGGGGACCATTGGAGCCCTGTGGGTCCAAGGCTGGGGCCAGAGTCCGGGCGGAGGGTGCAGCCCGTCTGGCCACCAGCCTCTGTCCAGGGGGACCGTGGACCCAGCCCGCACCCAGGCCCCTCCCCTCTGGCCCTTCTCTGCCCTGGTTTCCAATGGGGCCTGGGCCGCGTGCCAAGGAGCAGCTGCCCGGCGGGTTGCTGGGGCGAGTGACCCTCTCCTGTCTCGCTCAGTGCCCAGCGCAGCTTCGCGGGCTGTGCTGTCCTTGCCTAGCTTAGAGATGAGCAGACACTGAGGGGCGACGTGACATGGCAGATGCCCCCGTATCGTCCCTACCCTGCCACGTGAGGCCCTGAGCCCCCTCCCCTGCAGGCCCCGAGGGCCAGGCCCTGAGCACTCCCCTGCTGCTGAGCTTCGCCCGCCAGGTGGCCGAGGGCATGAGCTACCTGGAGCAGCGGCGCATCGTGCACCGGGACCTGGCCGCCAGGAACGTGCTGGTGGACGACGACCTGGCCTGCAAGGTGGCCGACTTCGGCCTGGCCCGGCTGCTCAAGGTCAGCGGGGGCCCTGGTTCCCCCCTTGGGCCGGAGCAGGCAGGGGGGGAGGTTGCGGCTCCACCTGCCCCACTGCCGGCCTCCTCGCCCCAGGACGACGTTTACTCCCCGAGCAGCGGCTCCAAGATCCCTGTCAAGTGGACGGCGCCTGAGGCGGCCACTTACCGCGTCTTCTCCCAGAAGTCGGACGTCTGGTCCTTCGGGGTCCTGCTGTACGAGGTCTTCACCTACGGCCAGTGTCCCTACGAGGGTGCGTCCCCAGGTCTCAGGGCTGCCGCCGGGGGCTGCAGGGGCCAGCCGGGGGTGGACGAGCTGCAGGGGTGGGGTAAGGGGGTCCCCACAGCAGCTGCTCTCGCATGTCCTCCCCAGGAATGACCAACCACGAGACGCTGCAGCAGATCATGCGAGGCTACCGCCTGCCGCGCCCGGCCGCCTGCCCGGCGGAGGTCTACGTGCTCATGCTCGAGTGCTGGAGGGGCAGCCCCGAGGAGCGGCCGGCCTTCGCCGCGCTGCAAGAGAAGCTGCGCGCCCTCCCCCGGTGCCTCCCGCTTGCCCCAACATGACGCGGCTGGACACCTCCCGGGCTGTGGCAGGAGGTCGCCCCAGGACAGCACGTCCAGGAAGCCGGATAGCCGGGAGCAAGACGCCTCTGGCTGTGGGCCTCGGGCACGGACACGGACACACACAGGTGTGTGCACAAGAGGTGACACGCCCAGACAGTGCAAGGGCCAATGTCGTTTGCCCAGGCAGCACAGAAGGGTCTGGTGGAGCCTGGGGGAGATGCCAGGCAGAGAAGCCTGGGGCCCAGCGTGGTCCCTCCTGGCCCCAGCCTGCCGCTCCGGGCCCCCCCCCCTTCCAGGGTCGAGAGCTGGAAGCCGATTTTCCCCCAAGTCCCACGTCAGGTTTGTCGAAGTTGTGGTGCCAGGTCCCCAGGCTGTGCCCATGTGAGGACAGCCCTGCCCTGCCCTGGCCCCCAGGTGTGCAAACCCATGCATGCATACAGACAGCGCTCAATAAATACATACCGCCTGACTCAGACACGCACAGGCATGCGTCACACACAGCTCAGCCCCCAAACCCAGAGCCAGGTGCCGGAGCTGGGGGGCTCCCCGCAGCTAGAACAGGTAGGAGGGAGCTGGTCCCGTGTGGTCAGGCCCGCCCCAGGGCGCCGTGGTGCGCAGAGATGGGGGTCCCTGGGGCATCTGCAGGAGCCTCGTGAGAAGCATCTCAATCCCGGGGCCGTGTGGAACGGAGGGCTGGGACTGAAGCGGGAGAGGCTCGGTCGGGCCAGAGGGGTCGCGCACTGTCCCTGAGCTGTTTCCAGGGCCAGGGCAGTCTCCTGGTTGTGCAGGGTTGGGGGGCGGCAGGGTGGATGCCGTGGTGTGCTGGCAACACCAGCACCAGCTGGTAACAACCAGCTCTGGGGAAAGAGCACGGACGGCAGAGTCGGCCTCGCAGGTGTGAACCCACCAGGAGCCGGCAGAGACCGGCACAGCCGCACCTGTGCACCTGCACAGGCTCCAAGGCCTTTGGGGACAGAGAGCGCAGGGACCACTCAGGCTGGACTGGGCTCAGCGTCCCTTAAAGGGGCCAGAGCTCAGAGGCAGTGCTGCCCTCACGGAGGCCAGTTAGCGCCTCCCCACCGACCACAGGCCCCGCTGTGTGCAGGCTCAGGAGGGGCCGGGAGACGGGACCTGCAGGCAGGTAGGAAAGAGCCCGCTCGGGCACCAGGGCTCACAGCAGTGGGCAGTGGCGGGAATGGCCCATGCAGGCCCGGCGGAAGCTCAGGCGCGGAGCAGTGAGGGACAGAGGTTCTTGGAGCCTTGGACACCAGGCTGGGGGCTGCCACCGAGCCCTGGGGTGCGTGGGGCAGCAGGATCTGTCTGAGCCTCTGGGGCTCCGGCCAGTAGGGCCACGCCCCTGCCTCGGCCTCACCCCTGACCTCCCGGCCGTCCTGGGAGGGCCTTGAGCCGGTGTCTGACCGGGCCTGCCACTCGTGGGGGCTGGATGGGCACGGCCAGGTCATGGAGCAGGGGTGGCTGGGGCACCGGCGCACTCCACAGCCCCAGGAGGCCTTTCCTCAGCCACAGGTGTGGCGCTCCTGGGCCTCGGGAGGGGCAGGACGTTCCTGCCTCCAGGTGTGGCTCAGACTGAACCTCCGCGCCTGTGTGCCAGGGACGCGAGGGCCCCCTGGACACTGGCTCATGTGCCCAGGGGCCCGGGGCCTGGGTACACTGGAGCGGGGGCAGGTGGGGGTCGATGATGCCATTGTTTCTCTGTCCAATAAGAAGTTTAAATACTCACAGTTTAGTCTGTGATTTTACAGGTCTTCGGACTTGGCCGGGAGCTGGGGGGCCGCCCCAGGGAGAGGGGTCAGCTGAGTCTCAGGGGGGCTCCCAGGGTGGGGGCGGGAGGCTGAACGGGAAGGGGTGCGGGGCTGGGGGGCAGGGAGGTGGAGGCCGCGGGACCCGTTGGCGTGGGCGCGTCTGGGCCGCCGCCGCTCACGGTCCTTGCACGCCCCCTCGTGTCTGTCTCGGGGAGGGCGGTGCCAGCTGCGTCAGCCGGGAGCCCCAGTTCCACCTCTGGGGACCCCCACGCCCTCTGCCCTCCTCCGGGAACTCCTGTGGCCCCTGCGCAGCTGTCCCGGCCCCAAGCCCCACGTCCCAGGCCTCCCTGCTGGTTCCAGCCCAGCCTGCTCAGCGGCGGCCCCTCCAGGGCAGGGTCGCTGGCTGCTCACGGACCGGACCCTGGCCCAGGTGGGGGTCTCAGCGGGGGCCCCTCACCCAGGGGGCGGCTCTCAGGCCCCCCTGCCCACCGCGATCTTCCTCCTGCCCACAGCGGCTTCCCCTCAGCCCAGTCGCCGGGTTAGTGCCGCAACAGACCCGCACCACGGAGGCAGCGGCGCTTCTCTCTCCCCGGGCCGTGGATGGTTGTGGGTCTCGCCAGGGCTGCACCCGTCTGCGCCCTCCTTCCCGGACGTTGCTTCTGTCCATGGTCAAGTCACAAAAGGCTTATTGGTCTCGGTTCTGAGTCACTTGAAAGGTATTTTTGGTGTAAAAGAAGAAAACAAAAGAGTTCAGTACTGCCACGAATAACATTCACTGTTTGTTCCAGCTGAAATCTGACAGCAGGATATTTGGGGTTTTGTTTGTTTTTGAGACAGGCTCTTGCGCTGCCTTCCGGGCTGGGATGCGGAGAGCAGTGGCGTCACCACAGGTCACTGCGGCCTCCGACTCCTGGGCTCATGCGATCCTCCTGCCTCAGCCTCCCGAGTAGCTGGGACTACAGGTGTGCACCACCATGCCCGGCTGATTTTTTCTGTTTTTAATAGAGACAGGGGTCTCGCTCTTGCTCAGGCTGGTCCCGAATTCCTGACCTCAAGCGATCCTCCCATCTTGGCCTCCCGCGTGCTGGGATTACAGGCGTGACCCACCACGCCTGGCCTGAAAGGATTTTTTAAAAAAGTGCTGTATGGTCAGAAGTTGGCCTAGCTGGAAGTTGATAGTCAGGCCATGTATATAATTTGTCAAGGCCTCTCTCATCTCTCTGTCGATGGGAACGTCTCAGTTCTTGAACCCCTGCGGACGATAGGCCCCGACTGTCCCCGTTGGAGCTACCAGTCCCTGAGGCCTCTGACACCCCAGCTGGCCACCCCAGCTGGCCAACCGTGGCCGCTGCCAGCTCCCGTGACTCTTGGTCGGGCCCCCAAAAGCCCGACGGCTCCGCCGCCCACCCCTGCCAGAGCTCCCCCTTCCCGCTGCAGCCCATTGGGCGTTCACCTCTGGGCCCTGCCCCCAGGGGACTCCAGGTCCCCCCAAGTGATGGGCTGGAGAAGAGGCTGGAAGAGCTGTGACAAGGCTGATGCGTGAAACGAATCCACTGCTGCCCAGACCGGCTCTAAGAGCAGCAGACACCCCAAACTCCTGGAGAAAACGTCCTCTCTCTGCCTCTGAGACACGTTTTCTACCCTGTCATCTCTAGAATCTGTCATCGTTTCCAAGCACAAACTGCAGGGAGATGACTGTTATCAGAAAGGAAAAAAAAAAGAGGGATTTGGAAACTGGGCAAAGGAAAAATCTGAGAGGTCTTTCCCACAAATACTAGCAAAAAGCTTCAGCCATGCAAGTGAGTGACATTAACTCATCTCATTTTGCCAGAAGCACAATTTGGATAAAAACATAAAGGGAGATAAACCTGTGTGTTTGTGTGACTGTGCTCTGCCGACTCATGAATAAACATTTCAAGATTAACCTGGTGGCTCACCCAACGCGGTGGCTCACGCCTGTAATCCTAGCTCTCTGGGAGGCCGAGGTGGGTGGATCGCTCAAAGTCAGGAGTTCGAAACCAGCCTGAGCAAGAGTGAGACCCTGTCTCTACTAAAAATAGAAAGAAATTAATTGGCCAACTAAAAATATATAGAAAAAATTAGCCGGGCATGTGGGCGCGTGCCTGTAGTCTCAGCTACTCAGGAGGCTGAGGCAGGAGGATCGCTTGAGCCCAGGAGTTTGAGGTTGCTGTGAGCTTGGCTGACGCCATGGAACTCTAGCCCAGGCAACAGAGCGAGACTCTGTCTCATAAAAAAAAAAAAAAAAAGATTAAAGTTACGAGATCTGTTTGCGTTTGTCTGTATGTTTATGTATATAGGGGTGTTTTTTCTGTCTCCAGATGGTATTACCAAATTAATTTATAAAATATCTTTAAAAAGCTCTGTTCAGATTGGCTTAGAGATGAGTGCTTGTATATAAAGTACATATTCCTAAAACTCTCAGATATATACAAACTAAGCCAAATTTTTTTTAAAGTTTATGAGATCTGGGACAACCTTTGGCAAATAAAATTCGTTCTCAGATTGTTGGTAAAATGCTTTACGCAGGAGAGGAACGTGGACACCACTCACACCCGGGAGTGTGAGGCCGCACCTCATAACCGCAGCTGCGCTCTGGTCTTGACAGCCAAGGAGAGATCCCGCCCTCATCTCTAGAGGGATTTTCGGAAGGGTTGGCCAAGAGGCTCGACAGAGGCTGATAACGGATGTGGAGATGGGAGGTGTCTTGGCACCAGCAAGGCCGTTACACGATTGGATGTGATCGCGGCCAACACCTCGTGGGCACCGTAGGCATGTTCAGGCCTTCCTGCACCCCGCCAGCCGTGCACAGCGGCCGCGTGATAGCGACGCAGACACAGCGCCTCCTTTGCTGTTCGCCGCTTTGCAACAGCAGCACCAGGGGGACAGCTCTCCAAGCACCTGCCGGACTCCTGGGACCTGGCGGGAGGCGCTCGTGGATGTCACAAGCAGAGGTCCAGGCATCTCAGCAGAGGAAACAGAATTAGCCAAGGAGAGAAAGAGGCGGCAACAGCGATGCCTCTGGGCAACGGTTGCCATGGAGCCAGCGCCTGGGCGGAGATCAGGACCCGGCACCTCTGTCCCTCCACTCAGGGCTTTGGGGGGGGCGTGATCCGAGGATCCGAGGAAAGTTAACTCCACGCTGCCCGTTCACGCTAACGGGACTTCTCGTCCTCAAGAGGCTCCCTGGCACCCGTGGGGAAACCCCACGAACCCAAACCCATTGGATCCAGGACCCCGGTCCTGCACGCGGTGGCTGCCGCCACGTGTCCCGCCAGGGAGGACGGGAGCTTCCGGCCAGACTCAGGACCCGTGCTGGGACTGCTGTGCAGCTCTTCGAAGGTCTGTTTACGCGGACGTATCATCTACAGAGAAAACTGCTCAGCTTTTTTTTTTTTTTTTTTTTAAAGGAGACTACATCAATTATCCTTTTAACTAAAGAGAAAACTTGTGGGCAAGAACCAAAGAAGTCCTGAGAACAATCTGGAAGCAGAGATTCATTAGCAAACATTCAGTCTGTGGCTGTTGTCTGACCTCAGAAGTGTTGGCTCCTCGTGCTTTCCTCCTAGGGATGGTTTCTTTCATGTTTTTCTTTATAAAAACCTTTTTTTTTTTTGAGACAGAGTCTCACTCTGTTGCTAGAGTGCCATATCGTCAGCCTAGCTCACAGCAACCTCAAACTCCTGGGCTCAAGAGATCCTCCTGCCCCAGCCTCCCAAGTAGCTGGGACTACAGGCACATGCCACCATGCCCGGCTAATTTTTTCTATATATTTTTAGTTGGCCAATTAATTTATTTCTATTTTTAGTAGAGACAGGGTCTCGCTCTTGATCAGGCTGGTTTTGAACTCCTGACCTTGAGCGATCCGCCCGCCTTGGCTTCCCAGAGTGCTAGGATTACAGGCGTGAGCCACTATTCAATGTTCACATAAGAAGATATAGACGTCTTTTCAGCTCTAAAAACCAAACAAGTAATTTGAAATGTTAAATGAAAGAGGAACTAACATCCCTTGATGGTCGACTATGTCCTGGGCACTGTGCTAGTGACTTTGCACGTGTTTTCTTACTAAGGTGGGAAAAGAACTATAGGGACTCTCATAGTCAGTTTTCTTTATTACTGCCTTCTCCTAATTATTTTATTACTGTCATCGAACATCCATTCAAAAAAGTCAGGCACTTTCACATGTATTTTGTTATTCATCTGTACAACAGCCTATAAATTATTATCCTTCTTTTATAGATGAGGACAGGAAAGCTCAGAGAAGTTAAGTAGCTTGCATATTATCATGAAGATAGGAAACTGAAATGCTGAGATTTGAAAACAAATCTTTTGAGTCAGGAAGCCCACTCTTTCCATAGACTCTCAATCGACTCAGAAAAGCGTTTTTCACTTGTCATACTTCATGGCATACTATATTTGTATTTTCAATTCAGAACTTTCCTGTGGACTTTTCTTTTAGTGAGCAAACAGCAGAGATGCAAACAACATGGTTAAGGAGATGATCAAATAAACTTTGTGTCTGCCATCTCAAAGAAAAGAGTTTTAACAGACTGCAGCAGTGGGTGCTTTTGCAACCCAGGGGTGGGGGGAGAAGGAAGACCTTATTTTGACTTTGCAAACATGATGGGCTTCTGCTATGGGATGTGACCCTTTAAAACACACAGTGTTGAGATAGTATGTAACTCACAAAAGTTCAGATAAGAACAATAAATTCACAATTATGATTAACTATAATCCACAGGACATGAAAAACTGTCCTGAGACAGTTGGCTGGGATTGTGCCAACAGGACTACGACCAAAAAAAACTACACAAATATTTTTGGGGTCATTAGTTCCATGTTTGTTTTTTGTTAGATTCTGCTGAAAGGACCATTCCCAATTGACTTAAATGTAGTTACTTTAAGAGTTTTTCCTTTTAGAGTTCCGTGGTCTATGACAAGCATTATATATATTATACGCTCTCCTAACCCTAACCGGTAAGTGAAAGACATGGACCCTCATGTGCAAGGAGTTGTGTTCAATGCATCTGCTCTGTTGGAATGAACTTTTAAAAATAACAGCAGGGGACCAGAAAGTTCATGGTTTTGGTGATGCAGAGGAAATTCTTATGCAGTTTTCTTTCAAGATTTATCTTAGTAATGTCTGTTTCCTTCACCCCCACAAAAGCGCAGTTATATGATTACTCAAGAGATGCACAACTTCTTGATACTTTCAGTGATTTGAAATAGTAAATGTAAAACATCAAAATTAAAATCCAGACTGGTTTTCTTCTTTAATGGTGAAGATATGGCCTATGTATAGAAATATTCATTCATGGCTATGTATGCCCATTTATGGAATTTTAAAAACTATTTAGACTTAATTTTTAAATAAACTAAGACAATTTAAGGACACTAAAGACATATTTTACAAGCTTCCTTAAAATACAATGATGAAGGATTTTGAAAAGTTATAAAAATTAATTTTGTTTTTATCAATCTAGATTTTCATATAACCAATTTACTTAAAGGCATATATATTTTATGATCAAACATTTTAACTTCGGCAGGCACAGAAAGGTTTAATTGTTTAGAACAAATGTAAATAAGAGATGAAAGTAGCTGGCCTGGATGAGGGGAGGCAGAGGCCAGGCCAGAGGTGGCACTGTCTCCAGGAACCCCAAGCTGGGCACAAGATGAGCCTACGACTTCTTACCACCAAGCTCCTGCCACTCCTGCAGGAGGCCAAGGAAGGCATGCTCGACCTCAAGTTGGCAGCTGACACCATAGCTATGCACCAGAAACAGTGGGTGCATGACATGACCAATGTGCTGGAAGGCATCAGCCGATGGAGGAAAAAAAAAAATCTAAGAATGGCATCCAGTGAAAGGCATGAGGCCTGGCTACAATACCTGGGAGATTCAGACAAGCTGATTGAGCTCAAGGTAGAGGTTGAGGAACGGCAGCAGCCAGAGCAAAACTGGACCAGCACAAGGTGCGGGTGCAGCAGAGCAGCAGCAGCAGCACAGGAAATATGCAGAACAGGGCTACGTCATGAGGACCTCTGCAGATGCTTTGCTGGAGACACCCTCCTGGCTATCCAGACCCTGTTGGGTACCAGCCTACAGGTGCCCATCCCAGACGGCCTCTGTGGGCAGAAGTACCAGGTTTACCTGAAGAGTGTAAGCAACCTCATCAAGGTACTGTTAGTGAACAAGGGGGCATGGAGCTCACCGCCTGTGGCTGAGCCTATTCTGCTACCCTCCAGAGATCACCCGTTGCCTCTGCCCCTCTGCTTTTGCCCAGGCCTGCTCCGGTGCAGCCCCAGGAAGCCTCAGACCCAAGCAGTCCCCAATCACCCGTCTGACCCTGACAACACCAAAGCTCAGATCACTCCAGCTGGGCCGGGCAGCACTGGACACCCAGCCACTGCAGTCTTTGCCCTGCTGGACAGCGGCAGCAGCTGCCATAGTGGCAGGAGCAGTAATGGCAATTCACTGGGGCCCAACTCTTTTATCTCCTTTGAGCCCATCCAGGCAGACCGCACAGGCATTCTGGAGCTCCCCAAAGGGCTATCCCTCTTGGATTCCATACAAAAACACGTGAGCTCAGAGCTGCTGGAGCAGTTGATATCCTCAGAAGTGTTTGTCCCGCTCCTCTCTCTTTCTCCATCTCCTGGAGACCACAGTTACCTCTATAACCTAGATGACAGTGAAGGGGTCTGTTATCTCTTAGATGTGCCTGTTCCAACCCCTGACTGACAGGGACATGCCCTGTGTGGCTAGGACATAGACTGTTTGAACTGGGGGCTGTTTGGGGACCTCCCCCCACCCCACCTCTATACAGCTTTGAGAGCCACAGACTCTTGGCTTCCTCAGCCTTCTCTCAATGCACAGTTCTGCAGGCCCCCGCACCGCGGAGCCAAAGTGTTTGCCTCTCCTTTTCTGGGGCTTTCCCCACCTTGTGTCCTCCCCAATCCTTCCTTGAGGCCAGGCTTAGCTACCCCCCAGAAGCCCACAACCTAGGACCCACCATTGTCCCCTAGGGCAGCTTGTCCATCTCACTGTCCTGCTCCTGACAGCCCTCCCTCCAATCCACCAGAAGGGGAGGATGGGGGGACCTGGATGCTGGCCAGTAGCACCTCCAGCCTCCTCCGCTGCTCTCCACCCTGACCCTACGCTCCTCCTAGATCTCTCGTGTGTGTCCCTCTACTGGGCCCTTAGCCCTGTGTACCTGTAGGTTGTGGTGGTGGGAGGGGCTAACAGAAAGGAACAGAGGTCTCTAGCTAGGAATCTGGGTGGATCAGTCTCTGATTAGCCCAACCTCCCACTGGCTCATAGCCTCCCCTTCATTTCCATTTATTCATTTACCCTCATTTAGAGCCATTTGTAAAGATTTAGAAAGATTTATAGTAATGAATAGATTCCTATATAAAGATGATTTTTATAGTTTTTGCAGCAAAAAATTTGCAATATTTGTACAGTATCCAAATGAATAAAGACGATGACTAAGGCTAAAAAAGAGAGATGAAAATAATGTAAATTTATCAATCTATAGATATTAATAATTCCCTCTTTAAATTCTACGTGTATCTTTTGAACCTTTTGTTTGCTGTAGGCAAACCCTGTGTTATTTGTGTATAATGTAAACATGAATACACATATCTACATAAATCTAAAATAAATAAGAAGTTGACTTAACAGGAAAGAGAATGGCGGTGTGGTGAGTGGGGACAGAGAAGCTAGTTAGTGATCAGGGGAGCTGGTGACGGGAAAACGTAAAAGATAAGTCACATTCAGGAAGGTGGCAATGAGAGTCAGCAGAGATAGGTATGAAAGGCTTCCCATCATCATGGCTGAAAGAGGCTGGAAGAGCTGTGAAAGAGGTGAAACTGGGCTAAGAGCTGAGAGAATGGTGGAGGAGAGAGGGATACCTAGGAAAGGACTGGGGAAAAAGGCAAATCTGAGGCTGTGGGGAAGCCATGGAGAGAGGCCTCTGACCACGACAGTGGGGCAGTGCAGGGACCGAGTCTGGGGAGCATGGGATGAGAGGTGAGGGAGCAGAGAAGGGTCAGGGAGGAGAACAAGGACAGGAAGGTGCAGAAGGGAGCGCAGGGGATGGAGAGAAAGGTAGGTCTTGGTGGATCAAACCAGAGTGCACCTATGGGAAAGAAGTATAGTGAGAAATTTAGAAGAATAAGGGCCAGTTGCAAGTGGGCTGGCTGTAGCAAAGTTCTATCTCCACGGTAAAAGTTTCTAAACTATATGAACTATAGACTTTCATTAATTTGAAGGAATAGTGGAAGATATACCTACTCTTTGCTCCAAATTTCTAAACTCTTTTTTTCCCTATAGTTCTGTCTTTTGTGAAATTGTGGACAACACTGCAGTTTAGAAATAGACATTTCTCAGTTGGTTCCTTTAACAAAAATTCTAAATAATGTCTTTGGTTTACATACAAAAATGCAGAATGTATATATATTTAATTAGACAGAAAACTTCTAAAAGTTTTAAAAGATAGATTAAAAAGGTTTTCTCATGTAAAAATGCAAAGTAAATCCTTGTAGGTATATTTCCATTGGATAATAAATAATTTATTTTATTCTGTCAGATGGACAATAGTATATAGCTGTTTGGAAACATGTTCGTGTAATAGTGAATCTAAAGCAAGTTTATGTAAATTGAATCATACATTATCATTGACTTCTGTATTAAATTGAAGATGGGTTTACAAGGTGAAGGTAGATACTAAGATGCAATGAAATCACAATAAAGAATATTGAAAACTTAAATTGAATGTTTAAAAGAAAATTATCATTAAATTGTTAAAACAATGATACAGGACCTACATAAAGAAAAGTACAAATTTAGAGAGGGGACAAAGAGGCCAAGAACACACTGAGAGTCTTATTATGCTCCAGAAAGATGCAGGACTGTAATCTCCCCCTAAATGTATCAATACAATTTAAAATAAACCTAATAAAATCCCCAATGCAATTTTCTTCCAGAAAAGATAAATACACATACACACTCAACCCACAAAATTTTGTATGCATTTTTTGTGTGGAGGGGTCCACAAATCCCCAAAACTCTATGTGTGAATCCCACAGAACCCCTATTGGAGATGTACATACATATCGGTACAGAAAGATGTCACGATCAAATGAAAAACACAGGTTAAAAAACAGTAAATAAAGTATGAGTCCATTTTTTACTGAAATACATACTTATATGCATTTATTAAACATTTTGAAGGGTTACAACCAAATAATAGTTGTTATCTTTGAGTGTCTTTTTTCTTTTTCTTTGTCCATTATCACTTTCGTACAATAAACATGAACTGTTTATAAAATAAAAAATTATGAAGCCCTTATAATTCTCAAAGCAAAATTTTAAAAACCCCAAAGATAAAATTCTAAAATGGAATTTATAATTATTCAAGTTACTTTCCTTTAGAATAGTGCTATGGGAGAGAGATATACCTTACTTGCTTTTAGGTTCTTGAAATGAACTCCACAGTGAAAACCCAAAGCTGTCCCTTCTGTCGCTTCCAGACAGTTTGATTTGTTGATTATGATCTAATTACTTATTTTATGGTCCTGCTTATAGCTGTTCCTGCATTTGTTTATCCATCCTTTGTGTAGGCTATCAGGAACCAGGTGTTAGGCATTGATGTAATTTATTATTTCCATAAGTGCACATTTTCACACTGTGGGTTTTCCTTAAGTGGTATAACACTTATAAAACTGTAATTAGTATAAACACTTGCTTCAGAAAGTCTCAAAAATATCCAGCTCTAACTATATGCAAACTTTTCCTGTGAAAAGGTTACTGGAGAAAACAAGAGAGAAATACAAATATTCTTGGTTGTGATGATGGGTCTCATTCCTTCTTTTAAAGAATTTCCTGGAGCTCACAAACCCCAATGAGCAAAGAATATTAACACTGAGAAAGCATTAAATAACTGGAAGAATGAAACAGTATGTTCATTATTTTCACACTCAAGACTTTCTAATTTGGAAGCATGTACTTGGACTTCTGATGAAAGAGCTATCCAGGCCAAAAGAATCCAATGTGTCAATAAATGTCCAATAAATGGAACTGCCATTTATGCCATGTAATTTTTAAAATTTGCTTTCCATATTAATTCATTTGGCCTATTAGAACCCAAAGCACTTAAACTTTAGGAGAATAAAGTAATCATTAAAGTACAGAAACAGCCCTGAGATGGAGACAGGCCTTTTTAATCATATTAGATAACTTTTAAGAACTCAAATGCCTCCATAAACTACCCAAGGATAATTAATACAAGATGTAGCTTTTAGTTTTGGTTTTAATATCTTCAAAATGTAGTGTCAGGACCAAAAACACTTTGTACCGAAGTGGAGAAACCTCATCTGTAGTGAATTATATCTCATGAATGATTTCAGAGAACTGATTTCTTATAAAAAGAGAGAGAGAGACACATTAGCCATTAATGACCTTTGAGGTATTTAATCCACAAAGTTAAGGTTATTGCTTATAGCCAGACTGGGAAGAAGGATGCCTAGGAGCCGAGAGACATGAATTCAGGATCATGTTAGTAGATAATTTGTCATTTTTTAAGATTGCCTGATTACTTGGGCTTCTCCTCTTCAGGTGGTATGAATTAACTACTTGGTAAATACTGATCATGGTGAATATTTTTCTCAATTCTCTACCACTGAGACATTTTAGGAAAAAGCTACATTTGGGGTTTAAATTTGCCATTGCATAGAGATTCTAACAAGTGGCGGAACAAAAATCAAGAATGTGTGCTACCTCATTCATTTTTACATTCATCCAGAGAGCATTTATTGACGGCCTATCATGAACCAGGTGTTGGGTATATAAATAAAGATAAATAAAACACACTAAAGTCTATTCACCTTAACTTCCTCTGGATTTTATTCTTTCAAAATCTTTGAGGTGGTATTCACCGGTACTTTTCTTTTTTTTAAATAAAATGTATTACTACAAATATCTACTAACTGTTTTTAAGGCAAAATTATTCATGAGAATTATGCAGATAAAAATAAAAATCTGATAATATAAAACAAAGCTGAAATAGGGTTGCAAATATTGCATCAGACATACTTAAACCAAAAAATTATTTGTTGTTTATATGAAATTCAAATTTAACTGGGCATCCTGAATGTTCATTTGCTAAATCTGACCCTAAGCTGACAGCTAGCAAGCCTGAGGCATTCCAGCTTTGAGCTGAGCTGTGGGTGCTCACTGCTGCAGCCCGTGGACCCAGGCACACAGGAAGGCCTGAACAACTGTTACTTAATAACTCATTCACTAGCAATATATTGAAGCTAACCTCAGTGCTACTGTTCTTTCCTGAAAGAATAAAAAGTACTGCAAGCATTGCCCACAGCACCTAAATGTTTCCCCACTAATAATATATTACATTTTCAATTGATTTTAAAGCTAATAATTCAGAGAGCTATAAAACTGTTTAGAGCCCTTAGGGGGCTAGAATTTGTGAAGACTGATTTTCTCAGGCAAGAATACAACTTGATAGAAATCTCTGTGAGTCACATCACTTCTCTGGATTTGTTTATGCATCTTTAAAATAAGGAAACCAGACTACGGCTTTGCTTGTATTGATCCCTCTATCTGAAATGTTCTCCCTGTGCAACTTAGAGTTTCTGAATCTTGTTTTGATTCATGGGCCTATTAAAAGTAATCCCTGTTCTTCTCAGTCAAAAGTAATTTCTGCTTTCTCCAATTACCCTAGTACTTCTCTTGTGACAGGCATAATTTTGACCTTATAGATATTCACATACATGTATCGCTTATAAGACTGAAGCTCTCTGAAGCCAGAATCTGTCATGAATTCATCTTTGTAATCCCCACCCTACCATCCCAGCTCATTTTGTTTACTGCCCATGTTGTGGGCTGACAAAGGACCTTTTCTGTGTGCCTCTGTAGAAAGCTGCCTTTTTTAGGAGCATTTTGCAGAAGTCATTGGCTGAGCATTTTCTGATTCAAGTCAGACTCTCTAAAATTTCCCTTCACAGATCTGTGCATTCCATACGGCTTTGCACAGATATGAACAGTAGCACACAGGAATAGAAATAGCTAAAGCAATCAAAATACTATTGCATACACTCCCAAGGGTGTATAACTGTAGTAGGAAGCCCCTGCATTGTAGAAGGCTGATGTAGAAGTAATACTTAGGGACTGAGCAGATAATCTGCCTTTACAATAAAAGCAAGGCTCAGCATTCAAACCAAAAAGCATGGCTAGTGTGGGTGCATGGGGTCCACCTGATTCAGAAGACAAAACAGAACCAGACTATGAAAGTAAAGGTACCTAAGCCAGGGTCAGAGACTACCCTGGTGGTCCAGAATCTACAACACTAGTAGAGAACTGACAGCTAAAACTAGTCCTACACGCTATGTTATTACAAACCTACATATTATTTGCAATGATTATTTATGAAAGTGAGTTTCAGTCATAAAGTATTTTTCAAGAAAATACCGAGAATGCTAGAATATGAATATCAAACTCAAACCTTTTAGATACAAATATTGTGCAACCTTTGCTTTCCTAACTCAGTAAGGAATGATGCTTTGCAGGTTCAAAGCCCAGCCCAGCCAAGGAAGAAAGTTTTGCTCAGCACCTGGAGTGGTGCCCAGGGAAACTATGGGCAGGACAGGTTTATCCAGGGAGTCCCCAAAGAGTAACTTATGTCCTGTTTATCAGCTTCATCATAAGATGATTCCAAAATTTCCTCACTAGCCATCTGAGCTTCTAGTTGTGTGACATGTTCAACAAAAGCCCCATGAGTACATGTTTTGGTAAAAAAAATGTTACTGACTGAAACAAACAAGGAGTCCCCTACATATCTGCTATTCCTCCTTGGCTGATGACAAGAAAGAATGAAGGAATGAACTTTGTGAAAGTCAGTCATTTGACCCAAAGGGTGGCTAATAAGAAAAATTAGGATTTGTCCCTGTGTTTCTTAGTAACTACCTTATAGGTTAGTGGCCCCATGATTACTTGAACTGTGAGGAATTTCATTATTGGCAGGAACTCCTGAATTTTATCAGCTGTGGTTACTTCTACGTAAACTGTCTGATATTAAAACAAGCACTGGTTAATATACTCCTAACACACCAAAAATGAGCCAAAGGCAGTGGGTGGATATTTACCTTATGGCCCTGTTCTCTGTTTTAGTTCAGAAGCAAATCCCTTAGAATGAAAAGGGGTATACATTTCCTCACCAGGGGAAACATACCAGTCCTTTTCTTGTCTCCTATCAGACATCCCAGGAAAGATCATTTCTATATGACATAGCCGGAGTGAGGAAACAATAGTGAAGCAAATCCAGAATTCCAGATAGGCCTTAATTGCTGCTGATATTGAACAACACAGAAAAAAATCATGCCAATTCTAGAATACTGGTTGTATTTTGCCATGTAAACTCCTTAGAAGCAGGATTCAGGTTTAAGTCATCATTGTCAACCTCACACTTTTATGGCTCAACAGCCCGGAAAGAACAGCTTTGGTGACAGACAAAACAGGATTCAAATTCTGACTATGCATCTGGTTAGTTGAATGCTATTTGCCTCATGAAGTTATTGTGAAAATTTTATTAGACTATGTAAATAAAACATCTAATTCAATGTCTATTGGCAAATGCTCAATAAATGGCATTTATTAATATCATAATAATTGCTATCTGTTTGCTGAGTGATTTGATTAGAACATGAAAAATATTTAGAGGTAGAGATTATTTCACATTTGTATAATTAACATATTTTTAAATAGCTTTATTCTGTATGATCATAAAGTGATACATGTCTATTGCAAAAAGTTTGGAAAATACAGAAGACAAAAGATTACTCCATCCTGGAATTCAGAGATAATGCTGTGAGTTTTTAGGGTCTATCCTTCCAGACTTATCTGTAAGCACATATATACACATATATTTATCTCATATATATATTTATATAGCATATACATATATATGTGAATTTTTTCAACACAAAGGTGAGATCATATTACAGTATCATTTTGTAAAATTAGCAATATAGTTTGGACTTGTTCCCAGGTCAATATATATTCATTGAAGAATATATATATTCATCAATAAATATATTTTCATTGACAATGATAATTATTGCATTATATTCCATTAAATGAATGTATCGTAGCTCAATTCCCTATTATAAATGGTGTTGTGATAAATATCTTTGATATATATCTTTGTACATGTATCTTTGGAGGACAAATTTCTAGAAGCAAAATTGCTGAGCCTAAATACATACCCCTTAAAAGAATTTGTACAAATGCTTTTCAGGGCTGTCCAGCAAGGGAGAACAGGCCAAAAATTTTACATAAGATTTGCTCCAGGTCTCAGGAAGAGGCTTCCCTGTTCGTCACCCCCTCACTGGCCCCATACACTCTACCAGTCATGTCCAGCTCATCCATATTCTCACCAACACAGGTTGTCATCATCTTTTTCATTTTTACCAATAAGATTGGCAAAAAATTGCATCTTGTTTTAATTTGCATTTCTTTGATAATTTACAACTTTTATGTTGCTTTCTTCTACAAACCAATAGGAAAAGTTATGGGTATTATATAGAACAAAAGAAAAAGTGAGATGCAGAAAAAAGATGAAACACATGGCTGCAAATTTCAACTAGGAGTTTCAGATTAAATATAAAAGTAGGAATATAGTCCTGTAGTCTGCCCAGCATATGCTAGTTGACTGATCTACAAAGCACATTGATGAGAAAAGCAGTTAAAAAGCACCAGTAGTAGGAGGTGGGCTCAGGAAAAAGAAGGGGAAATATGATTTCTCCAGTAAACTGTGGAAACGATACACCAGGCAGTAGCTACCTTGACATTAATGAGGACAAATTTTTAAGGATGTGGCAAAAGTCATAAGTATGCTGAGTTAATGATAAACACAGAGGGAACCATTAGGAAAATTGGGCTGGAAGGATGGGAGGGAGAATGAGGACTACCTTGAGGAATAGAGTGGAAAAATACCTAGTCAGAATTTATCACTGAGCTTAGTTCCTTACAGTTAGGTTGCTAGAAATAGGACACATTATTTGCTAGGCCAATCAGAGCAGGCTGAGAACCAGCCCTTGGGCTGTCTTGGGGAATGTTTGTCTTCCACCTATAAAGATGTGAAGGCAGGCAATAAAGCTGAGTTTCTGCAAGAGAGCCCATGAACGCCAGACAAAAAGGGCTATGGATGCTCAGGCTAGGGTTAGCTTGGAGCGAAAATGGGGGATAGTTTCACAAGGCATCTTACATTTTATTTTGGCATGCCTTTATTGAAACTGAATGTACACTGTCAACACAGACTTACCTGTTATTTGGAGACAATTCTCCATGACATTGTTCCTAATGACAAAGGTCTGCCAAGCTATCATTTTTTAATAGATGTAAAATAAAAAGAAGTAGAATTTATTCCTATGCTCAGCAAAATACAAAGATAATACCATCTCACAGCCCAATGAATAACACAAATTATCCTTATTCCATTTTAAAGCATTGTTAACTTTATCAGACTAGGATGTCCTGCATTGGGGTTCTTTAATAATAAAAGAAAAACTTTGTGTTTTTCTCACAAGTTCTCAGATCTTTACCTGAATATCAGAGGGATGGGCATCCATGTTGTATGGAGAAAACAGTTAAAAAATAGAAGCAAAGTGTCTAATTCTGGATTTGATACCAGTTCTGAGAGTGAATAGGTTTGCTCTGACACTGCATATGAACAATTCTTGAAGCAGGTCACCGTTTTAATTTTACTAAAAAAAAGCTTGATCTACATGAAAAAAAAGTTGGTTCTTTGAAAAGATAAACAAAATTAATATATTTTGTTAATCTCTTGCTAGATTAACCAAGGATAGAAGAGAAAGGACTCAAATAACCTCATTCAGAAATGAAAAAGGAGATAGTACAACTGATACCACAGAAATACAAAATATCATCTATAGATACTATGAAAATCTCTATGCACATAAATGTAAAAATATAGAGGAAATAGACAAATTTTCTGGAAACACAAACCTCCCTTGACTCAATCAGGAAGAAATAGAACTCCTGAACAGATCAATAAGCAATGAGATTGAAGCAGCAATACAAAATCTTCTGACACACACACACAGAAAAGCTCCTAACCAGATGAATTCACAGGTGAATTTTTACTAGACCTATAAAGAAGAGTTGGTAGCCATTCTGAAGAAATATTTCCATAACATCCAGGAGGGAATCTTCCCCAACTCATTCTACGAAGCCAGTATTGCTTTGATACCAAAGCCAAAAAAGGACACAACCAAAAAGAAAACTATACTCTAATATCCCTTATGAATATAGATGCAAAATTCCTCAGTAAAATACTAGCAAACCCAATTCTACAGCATATCAAAAAACAATCTACCATGACCAGTTGGGCTTCATCCTAGGGATACAAGGATGGTTCAAATACATAAATCAATAAATGTGATTCAACACATAAACAGAAGCAAAAACAAAGATCATATGATCATCTCAATAGATGCAGAAAAAGCATTCAACAAAATTTAGCACCCTTTCATGATTAAAAAAAAAAAAAACACCTCAACAGACTAGGCAGAGAAGGAACAAATCTTAAAAACATAAAAGCCTCATATGACAAACCCACAGTCAGCATCATACTGAATGGGAAAAAGTTGAAAGCATTCCCACTAAGAATTGGAACAAGACAAGGATGCTCACTGTCATCACTTCTATTCAACATGGTGCTGGAAGTCCTAGCCAAAGCAATTAGGCAAGGGAAAGAAAATAAAGGTATGCAAATTGGGAAAGAGGAGGTCAAACTATCACTTTTTGCAGACGATATGATCTTATACTTAGAAAACCCCAAAGATTCCACCAAGAAGAAACTCTTGGAATTGATAAATAAATTCAACAAAATCTCAGGTTACAAAAATCAATGTACACAACTCAGTAGCATTCCTAAATACCAATAACAGTCTAGCTGAGAGTCAAATCAAAGACTCAATACCATTCACAATTGCTACAAAGAAAATAAAATACCTAGGAACATACTTACCCAAGGTGAAAAACCTCTACAAAGAGAACTATGAAACACTGAGGAAAGAAATTGCAGGTGATATAAACAAGCAGAAAACAAAACATGCTCATGGATCAGTAGAATCAACATTGTTAAAATGTCCATACTACCCAAAGTGGTTTACAGATTCACTCTAATCTCCATCAAAATGGCAATGTCATATATCACAGATCTAGAAAAAATAATTCTACACTTCTTGTGGAACCAGAAAAGAGCCAGAATAGCCAAAGCAATCTTAAGCAAGAGAAACAAATTGGGAGGCATCGCATTATCAGATGTCAAACTATACTACAAGGCTATAGTAACCAAAACAGCATTGTACTGGGACAAAAATAGAGACATAGACCAATGGAACAGAATGGAAAACCCAGATATAAAACCATCCACACACAGCCAACTGATCTTTGACAAAGCAGACAACAATATACACCAGGGAAAAGAACCCCTATTCAATCAATGGTGCTGCAAAAATTGGAATAGCCACATGCAGAAGACTGAAACAGGATCCATATCTCTCACCACTTACAAAAATTAATTCAAGATGGATAAAGGAATTAAATGTAAAGCATAAAACCATAAGAATCCTAGAAGAAAATGTTGGAAAAACTCTTCTAGATAACAACCTAGGCAAAGAATTTATGAAGAAGACTCCAATAGCAATCAGATTAACAATAAAAATAAATAAATGGGACTTGATTAAATTAAAAAGCTTCTGCACAGCCATGGAAATAATTAACAGAGCAAGTAGACAACCTACAGAATAGGAGAAAATATTTGCAAGCTATACATCCAATAAAGGACTAATAACCAGAATATACAAAGAACTCAAGCAAATCAGCAAGAAAAATCAAACCACCCCATTAAAAAGTGGGCAAAAGACATGAACAGAAGCTTCTCAAAAGAAGATAGACAGATAGTGAAGAAACGTATGAAAAAATGCTCAATGTCACTAATCATCAAGGAAATGCAAATAAAAATCACAATGAGATATCATCTTACCCCAGTCAGAATGGCCTTCATTAAAAGTCCAAAAGCAATAGATGCTGGCATGGATGCAGAGAGAAAGGAACGTTTATACACAGTTGGTGGGACTGCAAATTAATACAACCTCTATGAAAAACAGTATGGAGATTCCTCAAAGAACTAAAAGTTGACCTACCATTTGATCCAGCAATCCTGCTACTGGGTATTTACTCAAAGGAAAATAAGTCATTTTATCAAAAAGACACCTGCGTTCAAATATTGCAACACAATCACAATTGCAAAGATGTGAAATGAACTCAAATACCCATCAATTCATGAGTGGATTAACAAAATTTGGTATATGTATACCATGGAATACTACTCAGCCATGAAAAAGGATGACTTAATGCCTTTTGCAACAATTTGGATCGAACTGAAGACCATTATCCTAAGTGCAGTAGCTAAAGAATGGAAAAACAAATATCATATTTACTCACTATTAAACGAACTAACTGATGAGCATACACATCCATAGAGGGAAGTAAAACTCAAGGGAAATCAAGCAGGGAGGAGGTGGGAGGGGATGGCCAAAAACCTACCTAACAGGGACAATGAACACCATCTGGGTGATGAGCACACTTATAACCATGACTCAAGCTTTATAAAAGTGACTCATGTAACCAAAAATACTTGTATCCCCGTAATACTTTGAAATAAAAAAAAAAAAAACTTGATCTATACAGACTCTTATTTGGGTAATTAATTTATCTTTCTTTCATTACGTTCTTGACACTCCTGGTCTCTATTACCCAATTTGTATATGATCGTTTACTTCTCTTAATCTTTTTTCCCCCAAAAGCAGATGCCATGGCAGTGGTGGGAGTCTTTATGCTTCTTCTGCTTCTTTGCTGGCTTCCAGCAAAGTGCTGTGAGGCGCTCAATAAACTCAGTGACTGATAATGAAGGCCCCAGAAAAGATACAAATTTCAGGTTTTCAGGAGCAGCAAGCCCAAGAAATCAAACAGAAGGGGAAATCTCAATATCTCCTTTCTCAAGCCTCAGGGGAGTAAGCTAAGACAAACTATTCTCTCTGGACTCTCTTTAGCTAACAGATTTGTAAGCAAAGGAGATAAATTAGAAGATACACCCAAAGGTTAGGTTCCTAACTCATACAGAAAGTTAGCACCACCCACTCTTCTCACACACAAAATCCTTCTCAGTAACAACAGCAACAACAAATCTCAACTCAATTCGTCTTGCCCATTTATAAGATTTTACAATATTCATGAACAATTTTATAATATGTTTGAGCATCTCCAGTATAACTATTATACAGATGTTGAAATGCTAAGTTCAGAGAATGGAAAACAGAAGGTTTTGTTGACATGGCCAACATTTCAAAGAAAGAACAGAGAGTTCAAAATAAAAACAACTGGGCAGCACCTGAAAGAAACATTAAGGTATTGAAGTATTCATGCTGAACTTTTACAGAGATGCAGAGAATTCCAACTGGCAGAATCCTGAAGAAGAGGGTGGAAGAGAGAACAGGGGCTTGGATTCCACATTTCAGTGTTGGATATAGCATTTACAAGTCCCTTGCAAAGACATCTAGGGAGAAAGCCTTAGCCAACATCATTCAAGCACAAAGTACCTCCCTTTTACTTCTGGCATGTTTCTTATGTGCTCAGATATGAGCATGTGCATATATATGTTGTTTTCTTTTTTATTTCTGTCTGTATGTTTTAGAATTTCTACAATGAGTCAATATTACTTATCTACTTATGTATATTACATCTTGTGTATATATGTGTATATATATGTATATACACATTTGCAAAGATTTTTAAAATTTATTATTTTACTTTAAATAAAACATAAAGTTTATGCACCAGTTGTCTTTATGATTCAGGCTGCCACTTTAGTTTTGAATTTCCAAATTCAAAATATCTTAAAGGTTTCAGAAAATGTTTCTAACTCAGGGAGTAAGTGGAACTCTGTTATGGTTAAGGAAGTTTACAGTAAGATACAAAGCAAACAATTTCAATTTGGAAGCCTTTTATGAACATTCCCTTCTGGCAATTTATACTTTTTGTTTTATTTAGCTTTTTAGATGTACAGTTTTATATCAACTGGATAAGAAAAGCACCACTCTGAAATGACTGATTAACAATATACAGTATTCTGCCCCATATATACAAAAATAATACAAATATTAACTATGAAAATAATTTAAAGTTAAAATTCCAAAAGCAGATGTAATTTAGATCTCAGAACCAACCATGTATATTGTACAATAATTTGTTATATACTGAGAAAAAACATTTGTTTTTAATTCACCTATGAATTTCAGTGTAAAACTAGAGTTAACAAAGAAGGGCATTTTTTTCTGCTATTCATTAATTAAGTGAAACAATTTTATTCTGTCACTTGGAGGTATAAAATCAGCAAATTATATTAATTCTTCAAAGATAACCTTAATTTTCCTTAGAAATTTTAGGAAATACAGCCAGGTAAAAAGAACTGAAAAAAATCACTTTTATTCCCAGTAACATTTTGGTAGTTTTTTCGTCTGGTACTTTTTCTTTATGTGTGTACGCATGAGCATGTATATGTTCTGAAGAGAGACATTGAAACATGGTTTGCTTCTTTGTTTCCAGTAAAGAAGTTTGAAAAAAAATCTGTAAATGAAGTAGATTCTTCAGCAACAATAAAAATTGTATCAAGGAATCATAGGGAAATAATAATAGCAATAACAGCTAACATTGATGGAGTGCCTGTGGGCCATGCATTGTGTTCAGTACATAACATGAATTACTTCATGAATCCTAACAGCATTATGAGGTAGGTACTGTTATTACTCTCATATAACACATGAGTACCTGAGATATATAGAGAGGATATAATTTGCCCACGTATGATTAGAAGATTGAGGCCTACAGAAAGAGAGTGACCATCTTCAGATAGCTAATCTCCTTAGACTAGAAGGAGAGTCAAGATTAGAATTTCAAGTCTCTCGACTCTCAGTCCATTCATATAAATTTTCTCTGCCTGATCTTAGTAACCTTAAACAAAGTTCAGAAAATAGTTGTGGGCAAACTTGTGATATTTCAGATAATTTCTCAGTCATTCACACTCTTGAGATGAAATCGACAAGGCCTGGCACACAGTAGATACCAAATCAATGCACGCTGAATCTAAACGCCAGGCAGTGTTTTCTATCAACAGAGACTGGTTCTGAGGACCCCTGTTCATACCAAACACCCCAGGGCAGCTCTGAGTAGAGGTCCAAGTGATTTTAAATAAACAGTTCGTGAAAGAACCCTTCACTAATTCATTCAACAAATATTTACCGAGGGCCTACCATGTGCCAGGTACTGTTTCAGGTTCCAGGGACATAATGCCAAAAAATCAGATAAAGTCTCAGTCCTCATGAAGCTCACTCATAAAGTAGGAGGAGATTGACACTGGACAATGAAACATTAAAGGGGATGTTGCTCTTGTGAAGAAAAATAGCTCAGCATAAAGAGGATAAACAGTGACAAGGGAAGGTGTATTTTAGATAAGGTGGCTTGGGAAGGTCTTGGTGATATGAGATATCTGAGCAAGAAGGCAAGGAAGGAGTGCTTCAGGGGGGAAATGGTGAGGAGATCAGGGTGAAGGAGGGGAAGCTTGGAGGGAATGAGGCCCTAGACGTTGTCAGGGGCTAGGCCATTTCGGGCCTTTGCAGATCATAAGAGGGGTTCTGGACAGCGAGGTGTGGTCAGTATCATTTGAAAAATTTTATCCATAATGACAAGAAATTAGGCAAAACTTTCTTGAGATTTTTCCTTCTCTCCCTCCCCTCCCTCCCTTTTTCCTTCCTTCCTTCCTTCCTTCCTTTTTATTTAGAGACAGGGTCTCACTCTATCGCCCAGGCTGGAATGCAGTGGCATGATCATAGTTCACTGCAGCCTCGAACTCCTGGGCTCCAGTAATCCTCCTGCTTCAGTCTCTGGAGCAGCTGGGACTATAGGCATGTGCCACCATGCCTGCTAATTTTTTAAAAATTTTTTTATAGAGACAGGGGTCTCACTATGTTGCCCAGGCTGATCTCCAACTCCTGGCCTCAAACGATCTTCCCATCTTGACCTCTCAAAGTGCTGGGATTATAGGTGTGAACCACTGTGCCTCGACAGAGTTTTCATTTTATAAGGAGCAGTCTGTGTAGGAACAGAGTTTGGTAATGTTTTAAACAATTTTCAACAGATTCTTCAGACTCCCACAAAGGCTTGACTGACCATATCTCTCTCTCTCTCCAAACTCTGTCTCTATTTCTCATCCTTGAGTTGTACAGTTTCCTGAAATCTACTCTTCCTACCTCCACAGTAGGAGATACTTCCAGAGAACAATCAGGAGAGTTTATCATGTCATAGAACTCGTGCGGCATAAATCATGATTTTGAAATGTGTTTTTAATATAAAACTACTGCAGAGGCCAGTGACAATAAACTGACTGTAAAAAGGATAAAGCATTATTGATCTAGAATTAAGTGCTGACCAAGAGACTCTCCCTAAAAGACTGGTTTGATATTGAATTCTTACTAGGACTATATTACTTCTAATATTATAGGTTATTTAATTATTTATTTATTGTTTCATCTCATCTCTCAAATACTCTGAGGATCACATTATGAGACATATAGTAATTGTGATGGTATATTTCAAATTATATGAGATGGCTTGATTTTAATTATTCTGTTCCATACTTTTTAGAACAAGACATCAGATTTTAGGTTCAAGAGAGCCATTATACCTATAGTTGAAATTTGTTTTATGGTTCTAATCCAGTTCAAACACTGAGGAACTGAATCCAATTAAACTTTTATTAGACTAGCCAATAAAAAAAATTCGAACTGCTAGTTGAATATGGTGGAAATGACTTCTCCTGAAGTCACCTTTAAATGCTAACTTTAAAAGGATGAAAGCATTGATGGATTTTCTATATGTCACTTCCTCTATAAAGTCTTTCCTCTCTGTTACCTGCCCTTCACAAAACAATTCCCCTTCCCCCTCCTCCGGCTGTCTGCCTCAGCAGGGCAGCATCCTCAGCAAGCAGGCACGTCTATCTGGTCGCCTGTCCCTCTCTCCCTCACCCCTCCCCTCCTGTGGGATTGTTCAGTCTGTCTCTGAGCCCCTGCACCTGAGACAGTGCCCAGCATGGTGCTGACAGTACTCAATCAGTGTTTCCCCACTAAAAAGAATGAATACAGATATAAATGTTTAATTTCAAAAGGAGATTTGTTTGATGGAAAAATGGGGATTTAAGTCTCTTCATTTAGGTATAATTATTTGCATTTAAATAGAAGCATGGCCATCAACAAAGCTTTTATTAGTACAAATATGTTCTTTTGAAACAAATTCTGTGTGGGTTTTATAATACTATGCATTTGGTTTTAAACTATATTTACTCTTAGATTATTTAATTTTATAAAGAATTACTTGTTAAAAGAAATGCCCCACACAGATGGGATTTGGGGTATAAGAAAAAGGACAGACTCACAGTGACTTCTAATTTTCTGGCTTGGGCAGCTGTAAGGCTTGGAGAGACGCTGGTGGACAGGGGATAAAGTGACCGAGGCCAGGTCTGGGGAAGGATGGAGAGGAGTTCATTACGGGCATGGTGAGTGCAGGGCCAGCTGTTAGGTAGGAGCTCCTTTCCCCCCCACTTAAAAATATCCAATGAATGGGATATTTAATTATATGTAAAAAGATATCAGGGAGGGAACGGGGCAATGTGGCTAAGTTAGAAGATAAATTCAGTTGGCAACTACAGAAAGCTGAATATAGGAAGATACGATCCTGTGGGTGCTGGTCACTACCTACCTCAAATCAGGTCAGAGGATTTCCAAGCTGACCTTCGGTCTTGGCCTCAGTGTTATATTAACTCAATACTGGGCACTTCAAACTTTAAATCTTCAGTTTCAACCTTCCTCTAAAGACCCAGAATTCGTCCTGTATAGCATATGTTCCTTCATGTAAAAACCTTAGCACTTCTTCTCTTTCCTCTCCCATTTTTTCCACCTCCAGATAACCTGTTTTAAAGTTGTAAGTTTTGCTAATTTTCTCTTCTTCACCTCTTTTATATTTGTTACTATCACTTCTTTTGATTCTTCCTCAAGAAAGTCTCTCAGACTTTTCTCTTCCTCCCCATCCTTATTGTCACCACTCGAGTTTTTTCCCTCATCCTCACTCTCAACCCGATTATACTATCTTCTGATTCCTCACTCCAGCCATTCCGTCCATTTCTATGAGAGCAGCAGTCCTAAAAAAAATCATCATGTAAGTTCTTTCATGGCAACTCTACTAAAATTGTAACTCTTATTTTATTTTCTTTCCACTTTCTGCTATCTGAAATGTTCTATATTTTAGTTATTTATTTTGTGCATTATCTCTCTCCTCACAAGAATATAAGTTCCATGAGGTCAAGGACATTATTTTTGTTCATTCCTATATTTCCAGAACCTAGAACAGTTCCTAGCACAAAGAAAGAGTACAATAAACATTTATTAATGAATGAATGAGCTGTAATACTCTTAAACCACAATAAGTTTCCTAGTCACCGTTAGATAATGTACTAACTCCTCTGTGTATGGTATTCATAGCCCATCATGAGATCACCATTTATCTGTCTAATCCTATTCTTCAATTTCTCAATGAGAACTCAATGAGATCCTGCCAGGCCAGTTTCAGTTCAGATCTTCATCAGTTAGTGCTTGCTATATGCAAGTCCCCATGCTAGTCTTCTGCCATTCTCTGCCTTCCCCCCGGCCCCACACCCTCCCTTCGCTGTCAGCACCTTTGCTAGAATGGGGCCTTCATCCTCTTGATGTCCGTTAGGGTTTATTCAGCTTATTTCATAGGTGAAATCTGCACTGACTTCCCCCATTTCTGAATGCCTACATAATGATTTCGATTTTTATTATCAGAGTCAGTAAATAATGTTTTAAACTGTATGTAATAAACCGATATTAAATTTAAAATCATAGAGCTGAAAAGAGCACATAAATACCACCTAGTTCAAATCTTTCACTTTACACATAAGGAAACTTAAATCTAGAGCCCCATTAAAAATTAATATATGTAGAATTGGAACTAGAAATGAAGTTTAAAATTCACAGTGTCCATTTATTATTTTCACTACTATGCACTCTTGTTCTCTATTTTTATATTTCCATATGTAACCTATATATCGATATATTTGTGTGTATATATGTGTGTGTATCTCTGTGTGTATAAGTTTTCCCCAATAAAATTGTAACTCCTTGGAATTACTTTTTGTATACTATACTCATGAACCCCCAAAAGCACCCACTGAAATGATTAACATTTAGTAGGTGTTCAATAAATTCAGTTTGAAGGACAAATTGATTTGCATGGAAGTTTTTTTTTTTTCTGTTAGAAAAGGATCCAGATGTTTATAGATATCCAGATACTTTGGGAAAACTTGAGTTCATAAGATATGATTCCATTTCATCTCAGAAGTAAAATGCTACTATACAGAAAATATTCCACTCATTTTGATTTGGGCCAGGACATAATGCTTCCAACCTAGTCAAAGGTCTACAGGCTTACTGTTTTACCAGGAACAATGATGTGTATGTTTAGAGAATCAATCATAATCAAATCTTCACCCAAGAAGTTCTGTATAAACATTAACTTGGTTATACAGACTTTATCCAGCTGTTTTAAAATTTATACACGGGGGGAAACAGTTGTAAATGAAAAATATCACAATAACTTAAGGCTGACATCTAAAATCCTCTTCAATTAAAGCATCCAAGTCCATGCAACAAATATTTACATTCAGTGCTGAAATGTTGGGAAGTGGCTCAAAAGTTTGATAGGCTAGATATTAACAGACCTCTCCAAACTGCTCAATGCATACTGCATAGAATTTCACATCTACTAAGTATCTGCTGTATGATATTCTTCAGAGAATGTCTGACAGGATTTCCTTACGCCATGCCAATCAACATAAGCCCAGGAATCTGCAGGGCAGAGAAATGGCCCAGAGCTAGAACAATTCTGCCACTCTGCCCTGCCAAGCTGTGGGATTCTTCCTCTTTCCAACACCACTTCCTGCCTCATCACCTGTAGAGTTTGGGTGCAATGGGAGGAATGAAGCTGATTCTCATTCCTAAGTAAATGTCCAGGGGCCCAAGAAGACAAAGAATTAGAGACTAATGCCAGATTAAGGGCAGATTTTAATTTATCTCTTTCAAAGAGATAAATTTTAAAGAATGATAAAAGACTCTTAACTCTGTTGAAATTTAGCTTGTACTGATGTTTAAGCTAGCTAATTATGGCAAAACATAATGACAACAACAACATAACAAAAATAATTAGAACAGAACACATTATCTGAATAATTCACACCGTCAGTGTGAACAGGTACCAAATTTACTCTATTGTTATGAAACTCTATGCTTTGCTTTCTCAGGGTGGAAGTGGTTTGTTCTCTGTAACTGCTGACCAGATATCACCAATAAGACACAATGTTATATAGCACACTTCTCTTGACAGCAGAGAAGTAATTTCATTGGGAACTGTTGGAGTTATTTAGTAGCACATGAACTAGTTTTACATGATTCCTGAGCTCAAAAGTAATCATTACTATCTCTGCATTCTGATTGTGTTTTGTTTATATCTTCTCATAAGGCTTATATATTGCATCATCATTACTTATCTGTCACCACCACTAAATTGTGGGCTTCTTGAGAGCAGGAGCTAGGTTTTGCTCATATTGGTGTTCCTCTCAGGGCCTAACATAGAGTTTTGTGAATGCTAGATAAATAATAAATGTTGAATGAATGAATAAATAAACTAACTGAACAAAAAAGCTAATGAGAATTCTATACACTATGTAGAATCTGTTCAGATTGACATTTGTATATTTGTTATCTATGGGTCAACAGAAATCAGTCTAAGATCTAAGAGTCCTTTAGTATTTTTATTTATTGTAACAATTTTATTTCTCTTTGTTCTACCCCCCAAATTCCTGTGAATGGAAAATTTGATAATTTCATTAACTTATAAACAGAAAAATTCATCTATGGAATAAATGGAAAGTTAGTGAAAAAGACATAATATAGATACTATGAATGTTAACTATCATAAAGAAGCTCTAATAAAATTTTCTCATTCTTATTGTTTCTTATACTTTATTGCATTTTTATTTTTGCTAAAGTACAGTCTGTAGTAGTTCTTTGAAAAAAAGATCTAGGGTGGTAACCTTTTTGTATCAAAATTGGTACGTCTGCAAAACACCTTTATTTCATCTTCACATTTGAATACAAATTTGGCTAGATTCAGAAAAAAATACACTTAAAGTACTTTTTGTTTTGTTTTATAGCATTAGATGTTCTTGTTTCTAAAGTTGCTGACGAGAAGTCTGCTCTAAATCAAATTCTTGTATTTTGGTAATATTTTCCCCTTTCTGGTAAATTTTAGGATTCTTTGTTATATTTTGAGGTTCTAAAAATTTTCTACAATGTGACTACATAGCGAAACACTTGGTAATTTTTTTATTCTGAAGTTGTACATCCTTTTATTAGTTTTAGATAATTCTTAGATATTATTTCTTCAACTATTGTCTCCCTTGCATTATCTCTATTTTCTCCTCCACAAATTACAATTCATTTGATTTTGGTAAATCTAGAGCTGTTCTCCATGACTCTTTCTGTGAAACTTTCTATATCTTTGT